>VZTT01074162.1:24996-46496 GCA_013400855.1 Buphagus erythrorhynchus | reverse complement strand
TTTTTTTTTTTTTTTTTTTTTTTTTTTTTTTTTTTTTTTTTTTGAGAGACATCTGAAATCTTGCTACGGCAAAACAAAAATAGTCTGAAAACTTTCCTGGGGCCAAATGCAGGCACCAGCAGTGACTTACAATATAGTCAAGAAAATCTGAATCTGGAACTTCACTTTAGAACTGAGATTTAAGAGAATATGGCCATGAACAAATTTGTGCAAAGGCATGGGCATGCCCTCCCATCTCTCCAGTGGACACATACCAGCACCAGAGCAGTGACTAAGCCATTTTCTCACAATGCATTGCTGTGAGGAAGGTGTGAATGAACAAAGGCAAGGGTTTCTCAATGGAAGCATACCTTTTGTGGATTTGCTATTGAAATGAAGGTTTCCTTCATTTCAGTCATGGGATGCAGGATGATTAGCTAAAAACATTGCCCTAGATTCTGCTGCCTGTTGCTAGAGAAAAAATATTTATGGGTACACTCCTGGGTACACTGTTGATGTTGGTATTAACAAAAATGGATAGACTGTGTGATATACCTAAATTATTCCTTCACAATCTGTGTTTATTACTAGGGAGCAAGGATAACTCCTGTAGAATCTGGCACTGACAAGACAAGGAAGGATCCAGTTTAATGTATGCCAGCCTGCTTTGTGAGTTTGAGTCAATAAACTCAGCCTTTCAGATCTGTTTTCTTTTACACTCTTTGTTCACCCTCTGTTGAAGTAGAACAGTTAACTAGATTTGATAGGTTTGACTTAGAAATGGCATCACAGAACTGCAGAAGTTGTAAGGGACACCTGGAGATCACCTAGTACAACAGCCTGCCCTGCTCAGAGCCCTGTCATCCAAGCAGGCTGCCCAGCACTGATGTGGGTTTGAATATCTCCAAGGATGAAGACTCCACAGTTTCTCTACACAAGCTGCTTATTATTTGATCACTTCCATACTAAAGAAGAGAAGTAGGGTTTTTTTCCCTCTTGTATTTAAATGGAATAGTTCCTTATATTTCAATTAGTGCATGTTGCCTCTTCACTGAGTAGCACTGAGAAGAATCTGGTCTGTTATTTCAGTCACCAGAGAGAAATCATGATTAGTGAGAATGAATGAATAGGATAGCTCAATTTCTTTATGTGTAATTTTAACTTTTAACTTTTTAAACAGAAAAACAATAGAGCATTATAGTAATCTCAGTTGTGACAAGTGTTGGTATGCACTTGCCTTGAGGACTTTTGTATTAATTTTTTTTGTGTGTGTAATAAAATATTGAATTAAAATGCTAGTTTGGCTTTTTGTAATACAATGCTCCATTTATATTTCTGGAGAAAACCAGCAGCCATTTTACAAGCTGCCTTGCTACTAGCTATTGCATGCATGCTGCAGTTAAATTCCCCTCTCATGCTTGCCCACTTCTTTCCATTCAATCCATTCCTTTCTGCTTAGTCCTCATTGTCCTGTTTTGAACTGAGGTAAAAAAAACCTAAAATCAGTGATGACTTAAACTTGGAACCCTGGCCCAGTGATTAAGTCCAGCATGAAGAAACTCTGCTTACCAAAGACTGGAAGCCAAGCATCCTGACATAAACTGAGAAGTGGATGAGAAACTCCTGCAAGTTATTTACCAGCATTCAATGAGCTTTTTGCCAGGCTTACCTCCCTGAGAAGTTGCCAATAGCTTTCACCTATGCAGAGCTCGCTCCACTCCCTGAGAGCACCTGGAAGTGCAGTTGCTCTTTGCAGGCATAGTGAAGGACAGAACTGACTCATCTCTTCCAGCAGACTTGAAAGAAGGATGAAGAGGCAGAGAGGGAGAAAGTAAGTGTACAGCAGAGAATGAACTTGGAGATATTTTGTTTATATTCTATTTCTCTGTGTTGTGGAATTCTAAGTGTTGTTAAATTCAGTAGAAAGTTACTAAAGCTGATGTGTTGTGGCTACCTCTGAGTGCGTGCCAGCACACTTGTGTGTAAACGAAGAAACAAAAGTGTCTGTCATCACTTGGCAGATTTCCTGGTTATTTCAAGTAGTGCTGTGCTGTGGAAGAAGTGAGCAGAGAATTGCAGATAATTTAAAAAATGAACTTTCACCAGTTGGCAAAGTGGCTGACACAAATATCTCTGTAATGCCTGTGGGTTTTTGTGCAAAACTTTCAGATGTCCAAAATGTATCTCAGTAAGTTGGAATTGAAAGGGCCAGGAAGGGCAGTGCTGTTACATGTTGGTTTAGAATTGCCCAATATCCCTACATTGATGGGCACCTGTGACCTGGGAGATTTCCAGCTGACAAAAATGGAGGAAAATACTGTAATGAGATGTATACAACTACTGCTACATAGTTAAAAACTGAAATTTGACTTGCTGTGAACTACCACAAAGTAGAAAATATTCTTTGGACTGTGACTAGTAACAAGATTCTCCCCCCAATCCCTTAATCTTTTCACTTGGTTTTCTTCCTGTCGCCTCTTCATTTATGATTTTTTTCTTATACTATGCTAGTGAATCAGATGTCTGTAATAGCTTTTGGCTTCAAGCTCTCATCCTATTTTTGCAAGAAATTGTGAGTTGAGGTTTCATACAGTAAGAATTGGCCTGGCAGGCCATCTGGGTTCTATTTCTCATTTTTCCTAGATTAAGTGTGTAGAACTGCTTTTCAGGCTAAGTTATTTAAATTTCTGGCTCATATGTGAAATATTTTCACATCTGGTGTGGTTCCAGCACTGCTGGAAAGAGGGTGCTGGCTTGGTGCCTTCTAAGAGCTTCAGCACTACTCTGGATACTCTCTGTGAATGATTTGATGTTAGGTTCTCTGCACCTTGTTTACCCATATGTGGATTTAATAAATTATGGAGATATACATTAGGAATGTATCACATAAATGTATCTTCCTGGAACCATTCTGTGGGTTTGGCAGCAGCTTTATGCCTTTGATTCCACTTTAGTCCCTCAGCCAAAATGGTGAATGTGTATGTTCTAGCTCTATTACCTGGCACTTTTAAAATCTGCATACCTTATACTATCCAAGTGCTACTTTAGTCACTGTGTGGTTGGAGTGAGATGTAGCTTTCAACATTACCCTGAAATGCTGACAAACTTGGCTTCCTGTGACCTTATTGAAAAGGATGACCTCAGGAGAGCCCTGAAGTGCTTTAGTAAGGCTTGTCACCGTAGAAATCATATTTCCTGTATTCTTTCTGTCCTTTAGACCTTTGAAATCCTTTCAGGATAAACCTCTGTTCTGTTTTTCTGGGAAAGAAGTTTGTGTCATGTAACTGCTCAAGGACAGAACATATATTTCACAAGGATGGGGATTTCCATGTAAGCACATGATGTGTACTTGGACTTGTGGGAGGTTCAAATTCTTTCTGATTAGGTGATGACAGTAATACTCACACCCACTCATGTTTTAAAGGTGGCATTTTGTGTGAATTTCTTTTTTTCTCTCCTTCAGTGGGATCACTCACATTTCCTGAGTAGTTAGTGAAAGGATGTAGAAATATATCCTGCTCCTATTTTCCAGTTTGCTGCACTTTACTGTCTAATTCTCAGCTGAAGCTGGGAGGAGGATGCAGCCAGCCCTGTCTTCACTGCAAATTGTTTAAATTAGTGTGATAGTCCAGCTGTCTAATATAACTGTCTGTCCTGCTAAATGCTGCATAGCTGCAAGTTGCCTTCTGAGGGCCTGTTCCTTGTGATGACTGGGTTCAGAGTGGGTTGGAAAAACTAAAATAGTGGTGTTATAGGTTTGTTCATATGTGGTGAAGGCTTAGGAATGGCTTTGACTCAAATTCTTAAATTGGATAGTATGGATGTGCTTTCCTTCTGAGCTGCAATTTGTTTCATTTAAGTAGGTCATGTGGGTTCTTTATTTCAATGGACTGGTGGGTTTTTTCCCCTCTGTTATTTTGAAAAGTTCAGGATTCACAGTGACATTCCTATGCTTATCTGTCATGCAGCTCTGCATGAAACAGGGCAAGAGCAACTGGCCTCTTCAGGAAAGTAATATACTGAATTTATTTTTATCACAGACCATAAATGGTTACTTTACTTGAAGACAACAAAAATCTTCAGAGGTATTAACGAAATTGATGTAGATTATAGTTTTCCAGCTTCTAGTAACCTCAACACTACACAAAACAACATTAAAAATGGAGATTTTAAATATCTAATTCAAATACAGCAGAATTGCTTTTTGAAGAGTAGCAGATCTACATCTCTTCATTATATGGGTGGTAGAATCAACCCTGGGGTGGCAATGCACCTTCCCCTGAAGCCACCTCCAGGAAGGGGAGCACTGCAGCCCTGGCTGCTGCTCCCATGGGGGGCCTCTGATGGCCAGGGCACCCCCCAGACATCTCCTGCAAGAACTCTCCAGCTCCTACTTGAACCTGTGTACAAGTCTTGCATCTTCTCATTTGATAACTTCTCATCTCTTTTTGTTTGCTTTGAATCTGACTCATATGATTTTGATTTGTTGTATCCTAGTTTTTATCCAAAAAGACAGTGAGACCCCTGATGTTGTTAAAAACCTGCATCGTGTTCATGTAGAGGGAGATTTTTACCTACGGCTGTATGTTGTTCTCATTCAGGTGTATTTAATACCCACTTTTAAAAACTGAAAAATATTAAGAATGGACAAGTGCTTTTCTGATTTAGTCAGTGAAGTGATGGCTTCCTTTCCTTTTCTGTGTAGCAGTAGAAATACCTATAGTATCTAGGCAATATTGCAGTAAATGCCCCCGTGAGTTCACACAAGGAGAAGAAACTCCTGAACTTCTGTCTCCCAACCCTCCTGCTCACTTTTGCAGGTACTGAAAGCAGCCAGAGTGAGCACTAATCGAGGAATGTACATTGGGAATTACTCTGAGCAATCAGGGTATCATTTTATTGTGATACTAAGAATGTTATGCTTAGCCTTTTATCTCTTAAATGAATTGTGGAACTCCAAGTAGCTTTGGCACTGAGGCAGGACCTGGACCTTGCTCTGGTTTATTTTGGTCAGAGCCATGGATCAGATTTGTCATTGAGAAGCAGAGTTTGAGAAGCTCCAGGGATGGCAGGCAAATATTTAATAGGTCAAAAAATCCATAGGTCATTTGTGAACCTTTTAGGAAGGCAAAGAGGACACACATTATAACATAAATTTATTTCTGAATAATTTGCAACATTAAGAACTACTGTACAGAGAAACTGCATCACACTGTTACAACTCTGTCATGATATTTGTGCTTTGTAAACATTTATTCTATCACAAGAAAAAATTGTATACTGACAACTAACTGTATTTGGTTTAAAAATAAATACACTTTCCCATTTATTAACTCAAACAAAGCACTTTAAGTCTATAATTCTTGGTGCTTTTCATTAGCTCTCAGCCTCAGAAATGCTGAGCATTCAGAGTTGCCACTCATGTTACTGGGAGTTACAGATGCTCAGCAGTTCTTAGGGGTTGGCCCAGTGACTCCAGTTATGTTCAGTGTTTGCAATAAATTGACCTTTATTTTGATTGTAAAGTGACCTCTCCTGTTCTGTTTATACTGCAGAGTAGATTGAGAATTACTCATGTTATTTAATGCTCCACATTAGATTTTAATTCACTAACAATTTGCATTTTGTAACAAATGAGTGATGCAATCATGCAAGTTTTGTAATGGTTTTAAAGATAAAACTGAGAATATGGCTCTTTTTCATAAATTATTTAAAACTACTTCAAAATTTCCAAAAATATTTAGTGCAAAAGGATAGGTTTTTTTCAAGAAATATTACAGAAGCATATACTGTTATATGGAAAATAAAACTTCTCTTAAATATTTTTTTTTTTGGGAAAAGCAGGCAGGTATTCTATTCCACTATTTGGGTAGAAGAGATGAAAGCAAGTATTTTCAAAATAACAAACTGCAGAATAGCTGTGATGTCACAAGGTTTTTTTTACCTTTAAATTCACACCCAGTCTCTTTGGCAGAGTCAAGAGAATGTATTACTAAGTGCATGATACCAACACATCATCTCAACAGGACAATAGCAGAGTATATCTTATCAAACAATTATAGAAATGTTATAGGAATGTGAACTCTCACATATAGTCCAAACAGTTATCTTCAAAATGAACACATATGTCTGCTAAAATTTTAACAAACATTTTGCTTTCTTGTAAGTTACAAAAATTAACATTGAGATTTTTAGGACAAGATGGCGCTCTTTTCAGATATGCATTTCTTCACCTTGTTAACAATTTATTCAATTACACTAAAATTAAAATAGTACTTTTTCACTGCTTTTAACTGATATGTAGAATGTTACATAGTGCTTTCAGCAGAAGCACTGTACTATCGTGATTCCCTTTTGCCAGGCAGGGACACTGAGGCACAGAGGTGAAATGACTCGCCCAAGGTCACAGGGCTGGGGCAGGACAGGGTTTGAGAATTGCTGCCCTGGCTCCCAGAGCTGCGTGCAGGAATCTAGCAGGTGTAGCTGTACTGAACTGCACTGCTTCCCAGGGAAAATGAATCAGGTTTTTAAGGAAAGTAACTGAGAGACTGGATTTTATTTCTTTGTGAAGGTTGCAGGAATCAGAACAGCTATGGAAAAGAAATAAACACATGGGAAGAAACTAAAATGTGTTTTCAGCAGCTTTTTATTGTCTTGTCTAACTGCAAAGGTGTTAAGTGTTCAAAAGCTTTTACCCCTTAGCAGATTATGGGGATTTCAAACACCCATAAATTCTACTTATCTAGAGACAAGGATGTCTCCAGGCATTCTGAAACTCTGCTTCTAACAGTTAAACTGTACAAATATCAGTGTTGTCTTAAAACTGAATGTTAGGGTACTATCTCATTTTACCCTAGTCAAATTGATGAAAATTGAATATAGTAGATAATTAAGCCTTTACTGTGTAGTTCATTAATTCAGAAGGCCAAAAATCCATCCCCTCATAGTATAGTGCATCCTATAGCACAACATGTCAAGAGTCCCTCATGACACAGAAAGACACAATAAATTCGGGTTCACTTTGCTCCTGGGTCAGTTGTGGCATGGACTTGTGCTGTTCTTGTAGGGTTTGTACATCTTTGCACACTTTATTCAGTGATGTTCAGAAATCAGAGCATTACACAAACCACTGCTTATTTAAACTGGAACAAAACAGAAAAGCTGAACCAGCAAACCTTGTTAACCCAACTCAAGCAGCCAGTCAAACAGGCTGGGTGTGCTCTCTCTGCCCTCCTCGCTGAGCTTGCAGTACTGCACCACGGCTTGGAAGATGTCCCCCACTTTCCAGGACTTCCGCTGAACTAACTGCACCACATCTAGAAACTAAATTAAAAAACCACAATGAAATACACGTGGGATTTGGTGAACATTTTCTAAGGTTTTGTGGAATGCATACACACAAACTCTTGTTGGCCCACCCTTTGTAAATGTATAGCTGTATGAGGGAGTGGACACCATTCAGTGCACAGCAACATCAATGTCCTTGCTATTTATAAAAACTTCATTTCTCAGTTCCATAGCTCCCCAAAGACTGATGGGCTCTCATGACATTTTCTAAATTAACTGCTTCTGTCAATTATTTCTTATTTATTGCAATGAAAGTAAAAACAGACAAAGTCAGTTTGATAAAGGATCACTATTTGCCATGTTATCAACAACTCATTGTCAAAATAACGGAAGTGTGATTATCCATCTTAAAAAAATATTTTTGCATTACCACTAGCTATATTTTACTTTCTGCCTAATTTTCTGTATTTCCATATATACGTCCCATAGTATTTTAAATATTCAAATAGTACTGGTGAGAGGGAATTCTGTGTAAAATTTTGTCACATGAAGACATTTATCATAGTTGTGTTTTAAACACAGTATCTGTATTTGACCTTTTTTTTTTAAATTTCCAGAGAAACCAGAGTTTAAATATATGTTCTTAAGCAGCTGTAAAAAAAATCCTGAGTTTCGTCCATTTGGTACCTAATAATGGGCTTCACGGGGTCATCCATCTGGTCCCTTTTTCTTTTGAAGCACATAAATGAAAATCAAAGCTTTTCACATCTTTGAATTTCACAATAATTAGTTTGCTCCTTCTGTTTCTAGTTTTAAAGCATAAAAGAAAAGATTGTGTCTCTAGTTAGTGTAACTGTTTGCTATTTACATACTGCAGCCTAAACTTTTAATATGTATTTTAATGATATTTAATAGGCACGTGATTTCCATGAACGCTGTTGTAGGCAGGATGTGCTTCATTATTCTCTAGTGTATTTTTGCAATTGAATTAACTGTTTGCCAAAGCACATGGGTAAAGCTGACAGCTGTTTCTTTAATTAGATGCAATTTGGACTGTTGCTGTTGAATGCATTTTAAATTATGTTTATGATTCCCAAATGCATGTACTCAAGAAAATCAAACAATATCTCTTCTACTCAAAATGATCTTCCCATAAGAGACCAAAATACTGATTTGTAATACTTTTTTCATTAATTGACTTAAATACTAACATGTTTTTAAGTCTTAAAGCTTAATCTCTCTTGCTGATCTTGGCAATGGGTCTCTTTTGGTCTTTCCTGAAATGCTGTGGTTGGTACTTGGTGGGGTCATTCAGGAATAGAGTTTGCACTTCTTGTGGCTGTTTTGGATTTCAGTGCTGCTCCTGGCTCTGGCTTGTTCTAACACCTCAGGAGGTTTCTCAGTGATCTGTGTCTGTCCACTCTCTCTGGAAAGAGACTTCTGCCCCCACAAGCTGTATCCCCAGCTGGAGCAATTTATGAGCAGCCAGGCACAAGTTCAGACTGACCTCAGGCTCCTGTAATTGGTGTCATAGGCAAGGCAGAACCAGCATAAGGACTGAAAATCTTGAGTCCAAACGTCTCACATTATAGTGACCAAGTAGCAGAACATTGTACATGTGATGTCTACACACAAATGATTTTTATTTTTTAAACCTTTATACTTAAACTCCATGTAAAACATGTGCAGCCTTTCAAATGCAGCCACATAAAGGACTGTTAATTCTGCTTTGGGCATTAGTATTTAATGTATTATTGATATGAAAAAGTGAACAGATCTATCAAAGCATGCTATAGAGACTTTGGAGAAGGTCTCATGATGACATTTTCTTATGCCATAGACAATCCACTACATATTTCACATACCTTAAGTTCTGACACACCTGTCCTCTCATTCCTTTCTCTCATCAACAGTAGTGTTGTCATCTTGCTGTAATGAAGATGTTTTTGCATCTGCTTTTAAGCTCAATAACTTCAATAAATCATAACTGCTACAGTTATGTAGACATTAATAGTATGCCCAATTTTGTAAACACTACCTTTTCAATTCTGTTTTCCTGAGATTTCTTAAAATAGATAGTTGGAATTCCAAGTTCAGAAGCAGCTATCCACTGCAGGGTGGCTCGCAGCTCCACGTCGGGGCACTCTGGTTCCAGATCAAAGTTTATCACCAGGAGGTCCTTCTGACAGTTGGCTGTTCCCACTGAAAGCTCAGAAGTACTTTCTGGAAAAATAATCCCACCAGTTACTGTGCAATTACCTGTGTTATCTTCAAACTGTATGTTTTAATTGATATGGTTCAACTTACCCTCAGTGTTTTCTGTCTGTTCTTTAAGGAAAACCTTTTCTTCTACTAATTCACTTAGAAACAAACAACAACAACAAAGCTTATTAGTCATACTTAGGAACAGTCTACAACATTGTTTCATGATGAATAAACTTCTCCCTCATTGCAAGACCTAGAAAACTGCAAGAAAAAGGTTACACAGGATGAAACAATAAAATGCCAAATATATTTAATTATTTAATCTGTGAATCAGGAAAAACTGTATTGCAGCATTTTTCTGTAGCAGGATGAAGTACTTGTATTAATTACGTCATGTATTACATTTCACCACGATCTGTGTATCTTTACAGTTCACATAATGACAAGCAAATGACATTATGGTAAGACACAGCAAGTCTCATAACCTGGGTGGAAATGCTGAATTTCCAATGTCTGTATTTTGCTGTGACAATTTTCTGACGTCACTGACTTCAGGAAGTTGCCATGTTCAGTATGTGATGTACAGTCTGTATGTTTGTGCAGTGGGTGTGCCCTGGCTGCATAATGACATTCACCAGCTGGCAGGTTGTACCAGGATCTTTAGGCAGGATGTACTTGCACATCTCTTGATAATTAAATTGTGTGTAGAAAAATTCCCAGAAACAATAGGTAAGATGTACTGTGGGACAAATTATTATTGTTATTATTATTGGGAAGAATGCTATTGGTTTTTTAAAAATTGCTTTTAATTGATCCTTATTTGCTTGACTTTCCTGGGTATTGCAGTAGAGTTTTGATAATATTTGAAGTTATTCAGAGAAAAAGGTTCAGTGACAGAAAACTGATACCACAAAGACCTGTCTTCTAGACAGGGTGGTTGATGGTTCTGTGTTCTCAAGAGATCCACCTGACTGGGTTTTCCTGTAATTTTTCACTGTCTGGTGCCCTCACTCTGCACAGACACCTGCATGTGCTTTTTTCTGAAACCATGGGCAGGCACAGCAGCAGGTGCAAAGCAGGGCTTGGCATGGTTTTAGTGGCATAAATGATTTTCAGTTAAAATTGGACTAAACATCAAGTCTCACTTCAGTGACTACTTACTTAATCATAGGAGAAGATGGCACGTTCTCCTGATAAATTTCCAGGTCCATAATGCCAAGACTGCTAGTTGTACTGCTGTTGCCATTGCTGACAAAGCAAAAGTTTAAGTATTAGTGCCAAGCTGTGCTGAACATGTCTCCATACATCTTCTAAAAATTTATTTCTGTACAAAACAAAGTGGGTCCTGGTCCATAAAATCAGTTGAGCTCAGCAAGTGGTTCCCTGAATGAAGCACACTAGTCTGCTCAAAGTAATGAGGTTTTTATTCAAATAGTTCTAGATTGAGCATGTATCAAGTGCATCAATGCATCAAGTGATGCTGTAAATTGGAGGGGAAAAAAGTGGACTCTCTTCTTGTGAATGGCTTCTGCAATGAACACTTGGTCTCAAACAAAAACCGAGTCTGCCTGAGTCCTTGAAAAGAAGGATTAGCAGGTACAGAGATGTCCTGCAAGAAGCCTGCAAAGATCCAGCTCCCTCTGAATAGGGAGTTCAAGCAAGGCACTGGCTGCCCATCATACACTTACCTGTAGTGTGAGTCCAGATTGGGAACCAGCAGCAGTGTCAGTGTATTACATCATACCCCAAATACTATTTGGGATCTGATGGAACCCACAGGTACATAGATGGGCCTTCATGTTTCTGACTACTCTGAAAGACTGAGATTTTAATCAGCCAATGCTCATTGGGACCACAAATACACAGAAGTATTCTCTTTGGCTTCTTCACAAGGATGAAGCAGCAAACTTGAGGATATTTGGAAAAAATATTACCAGTTCACTTTATAACAACATTATAAATGTGACAGTGAATGTTTATGCAAATACTGTAATAGTCTCATGGACAAGTTGTGAATTTGCTGGCTGCAAGTCAATTACCATGAACAAATTCTGTGTGGCAAGTCACTGTGAACCACATAATTTTTACTGAAAAATCAACTACTAGTATTTTCCCCTACACTGGAAGGATGGATTAGACAGTTCCTTTCCCCATCAGGGTGTTTTGAGACATTGTCAGCATGCCATGCATTCAGACTTGCTGTAGCAATTTCTGTTCCAGTGCAGAGCTGAAAGGTGCAATACTTCAGCTCTCTCAGACCAGGGACTTTGTTAAAGGTTGATAGTGTAATAACAGGATGAATGTTCAGCTGCACTGACAGCCATGTTTTGTTCAGTAATTTCAGCCAGCCAACAGTGCTCTCTGACAGAGACTCTTTCTTTTCCCTGCTTCATTACCATAATGTCTTCCCTCCTTGTCATCTTAATACTCAAGAGACAGATGCAATTACTTGATAATATTTTAAAACATAGTCTAAGAGCATGTGAAGTAAAAATCTTACTCAATTTGATGCTATGAAAGGGCTGAAGTCAAACTACCATCACTCTATATGAACTCCATGGGCTAAGTAACATTGACAAACATTTGTCCTGACTTGAATCAGAACAAAATCAGAACATAGCAGTTGGAGCTCTTGAATTTATGTCTACTCAGGGAAAAATTGTTCATCCTCTCTTAATTTGCACCCCTGTGCCAGTCTAAGCAGATCAGGGCTCAATCTTTGTTCTCAGTGCATAGATTTCTGGTGGGAATGGCAGTCTTGTCAATCTAAGGAGGTGCCAAAATAAACATTATGCAAACAAGAGCAAATAAATCAAAAGAAAGACTGTAGCAATTAACTTGTCCAGTGGCCTTTTTGCTGTAGGACTGAGACACTTCAGTGGTGCCAGGAGGTTTTTTTTCTGTCTGAATCAAGTTACTCACCAATAGTAAAACGACCTGGCTGAGAATCAGAACGGATTTTTTCCCTTATTAAAAAATAAAGAGATAAAGTCTGCCATTAGACATTCTCTACAGTATTCTGAGTAAATCTCGAGCTGTTGCCTCTCCCTGCTGATGCAGGGTGGGCTTGGTGGGCAGAGCACACTGTACAGTAAGGAGACACAAGGTGGGTACCTCAGGGAGCGCTCGCTGAGCTGCAGGTAGCTGCTGGTGTCATCAGGATTGTCCTCATCGTTGGCAAGCTGGGACCAGCTGCCAGTGCTTTCTTCACTGCTGCTCAGATGGGCTGGGAATTCTTCAGCTGCTTTCGTGTCTCCTATGATTTCAGCACTAGATCTGCTCTGAGGACTGGTGCTGGCAAGGTGATAGGAGAGGCACATTGATATTGTAATACAGGCAAACAAACTGGTGCCACCAATCTTCAGCCACTGCTGCTCATTAAAGTCAACCAAGCCACAGAATTATAGACATGCAGAAGACTGGACAAGCTTATAATTTATACAGAGTCCAGCAGAACATATGGCCTGAGATGCTCTTAAAAAAGGACTTTCTTATGACTGCTATAAATAAACACAAACCCTAGATTTAAGCATGCATAGAAAAGCTTTAGCCTGTACAAAAAGATTTAGCATGTATAAAAAATCTGATCACTGAAAAGGTTTATTGCTTAATGCACTTCAGTCAATCAGTGGTTGAAATATGTGGTACATGGTACTGCAGAACGACACCATTTCTTGGAAATATATATTGCTACTAAATCCCTGTCCTGGTCATGGGTGAATAAGTTTCTTGACAGTGTTTTCTACTTTGTTAAAATTGTAGATCCAAAATAAGTGAAAATAGGAAAATATTGTGGGCTGTGAGTCACCAAGCATTCTGAGCGTGCCATGTTCTTAGGATCTTCACTGCTTAGGCTGGGGAGGGACAAAATATTCCAACAGTCAGAAACCAGACTGAAGATGGGGCCCAGATTGAGTTTAGAAAGTACAGGGTTAAAGGAAAAATGCTTTCTAATTGACACTTGACATATGTCACATATGTGTATGCCATATATATGTACACCTTCTCACAAAAACACAGACACAAAAAAAAAACCAAACTACATTTTTGCTAAGTTTTTAGAGCTAAACTGAGCTTTTGATGCAAAGAAAAATAACAATCAATTCCTCCAATAATTATATCACTGTAGTGCCAGAATAACAAGTAAAGCAAAACTGTAGTTTTGTTATATTCACTGGATAGTCTGCATTTGTAATTTAGGGATTAAAGCAATGCTATGTTCTGTACTCACAATACAGTACTGATCTGCAGGATCTCTCTAGAGAAGCTCTTGCCTTCAGACCTTTCTCTGTAGTTACGGTTAAGGCATCTGCCTTCAGTTAAAGCAGGAGTTCACACCAGAAATTCTACTGCTCCTGAGTAATTACCTTGATTAGGCATCTACTAAGACAATACCATTGTGGGTATCTCTTTTTGCCAAGCTCTCACTCTCAGAAGTTGCTGCATTAATGCTGGATGACAGAGAGATGCAGCCTGGGCAGGGAGAATGGGACTTGCTTGCCTGGGGCTGTGCTCCTCTGGCAGTCAGCTCTGCCAAACCCCTGTGCCCTGAGCCCTCAGGACTCTGCCCCTGCACTCTCTGACACCAGGGCACAGGGCAGGGGTGTTACTCAGGTTCTTAGTACAGGACAGGTGGCTCCTGATACTTAGTCCAAAACACAAGAGATTTGTGTGGGTGATGTTTCTTGGCATTTTGGGTTTTGTTTGATTCATTATGCAATTACATCTCACACCAGCGATGCTTTGAACTGACAGTTCCCCACTTGTGAACAGTCACTTGGAACAGTTTCTGTGTAACTGTGACAGGACTGGCTCTGTTGCACTGCCTACATATAAGAAATAACTTTTGTTTCATTGCTGAAGGCCTGTGTGGCATTTTTTCCCCCTGACTCTATGACTGCTTGGTATTCTGCCTGGACTCTTATGTACCTCTATCTGAACTAGCAAGTAATATTTCATGCAGTAGGAGTGGATAAAAGCAATTTCTACTGATGCTTTTATAGCTACATTATATATATTTTTAGGTTTTCACTTCAGCCTAGACCTAGTCCAGACAGCCATGCCACAAATGGTTCAGATCTGTATGAAGAACCTCTGGAGGCTTTGCCTTCCCAGCAGGGATACAAGCACATCTGGAGAGCACTTGGGCAGCTTCTGTTTGAGATTGCTTTGGTAGAACTCTGCATTTCATGCTGCAAATGAGGCTGAAGCACAGAAATGGAGGCAAGTTGAACCAGAACTGCATGGCATTGCTGAGCCAAGATGCTCATGCAGGTGTAGCCTCTGCTTACTAATTCTTCCCTACCAATCCTATTGCTTTAAATGTCACAGTCATGTTGGGAACTCTGCTTTAAAGGCAGAGGAAAAATTATGAAAGGGCTCATAAACTGCAAAAATAACTTCATTTTCAAACAGTCAAGATTCCAAATAGGTGTATTTCTAAATTTATCTTACTAAAAGCAGGTTGCATTTTAAGGAAGAGGAAGGTAGTGGGGGAGAGTCAGTATGAAAAACCAGTGACACCATGGTAATTACCGACCTAATTGCTGCCATACACAGGGAAGTACTTACAATCTATCTACCTCCTCACTTCAAGTGACAAAGCACTTGTGCTGTATCATTTCAAGGAGAGCTTTGTCAAATGCTGAAACACAGCACAGCCTAGAATAAAATGAGCAACAAAATGGTTTCTAACACCAGCAGCTGCGCTCTTTCTGCCACTCAGGGCTCCAAGAGACTGGCAGTTCAGATACCACTAAAGTAACAGATACCATGAAGTACAGTGATAAATGAGCAATGCCTTGAGAGAGAGCATTTCCTTCACCTCAGAGCACCTACAGCAATCCTTTGCATTTGCACTGCACTCTCATGCTGGCTCACACTGTACCTTCACTAAAGCAAGCTGCAGATTTCCTTACAAAAGGAGTACAGCTGTAAGGAGAGGGTGGTAAGATGTGATGTAAACTCCGTGAAATGACATTAAAATAAAATGCTCTTCTTTTCCCTATCTAAATTCTACCAGAGAAGTCTTGAACTAAGAGGCGAGGGCTACTTTTATTCTTTTATTTCCTTCACTAAAGAATTTTTATTACTTGTAGCTTCAGACTGTAAACACAAAGTTAAACTTCAAGCTCTCAGAAGTCTGGTCTTGTTTCCAGGTACACAAAAGGTTACTTGCAACAAGCATAGCAAAGAACAACAGGTCAAATCCTGCTATCTTCTGTTATACGCTAGCACTGATTTTTATTTATTTATTTTTTAGTTCAGATATCACTCTAAGCTAAATAAAAGTTTAAGCTTTTGTCCATCTTTCTTGTCTTACAGGAGGCTTAAATGTCTATAGAGAGAGAACTTGTCTGTGCAGTATTAGATTTAAATCTTAAAACCATAATGTCATATTCAAAGTAAATTTTCTCCAGAAAGTAGCACTGTGACACATGATTGGGTGATTTTATGCCAAAAGAAAACTAGTCAAAATTTAGACTTCTTATTTCTTTAAATGTACCACTCTTACCTTCTTCCTTTATCAAAATAACTTTTACTTGGAAAATAAACCACAGACCAAAGCAATGTGCTGATTTGCTGCTTTGTCACTCACCTATTTACTGGGGAACTGGAAACCATGTGTTTCCCATCCAGAGCTTCTGGAGGCTTTTCTTTGCTTTGATGCCCCTTTCCAGATGGGCCACATGAAGCTGACTCTGAGTCTTTATCTGGCTCATCTCGTTGATCACTTTCTATCTGAATTAAAGGCACTTCCCTGAGCTGTCCTGCAGGGAGGTTTCCAGAGCTCTTCACATGTTCTTTTTTCTCATCCAAATTTACTTCCTCCACTTTGGGTTTGGGCTGTATCTGGGTTGTGCTTTGGGGATGTTTACCTTCCAGCACATACTCTCGGCTTGTATAATCAAAGGAGTCCTGCTGGACAACAATTAAATTTTTACCACTTTCAACAATATTTGCAGCCAGTCTTTTTGCATATTGTTCCACATGTGGTGGAGAATCACTGTAAAACTGGTCTGCCTCTGTAGCCTCCGCCTCATCTGCTATGATTTTGTTCTTGCGCATCAGAGACTCGATAGAGCTGGCCCAGGTCTCGTGGATCAGCATGTCAGTGATCTGGTCAGTCTTGCCCCTCTGGTACAGGCACGAGTCAGACTTGCAGAGCCCTGCAGAAGCCACAGTACTGACTGGCTGCACACTTAAGGAATCCTGCCGATGGTGGGCAAACCCATCTAAGGAATTGGCTTTAATTGGGATGTTCACTGTGAGCCTAGAGCCTGAGGACCTACTGTCAGGCATTGACGACTGCCTGAAGCAGAAAGGTGACCGTAGAGAGGGTGCCAGCAAGCTGCCACACCAGTCCTTTGAATTCTGAGAGCATGATGGATTATCTTTATTTTCCTTTTCGATTTCTCTCAGCATATACCTATAAAACTCTTCTGTTATACTTTCTGTGCTGGACTGTTTGGATGGGCAACTTGGTCTTACATTAAGATGGCCATTTTTCTTGGCTACCTGTTGCAAGGCAGAAGTTAAGATATTGTTCGCATTTTTCCCTGCATAATAATCCAGTAATAAATCAAAACCTCTTCCTTCGTTTTCCATCTGGTTCACCATAAATCTTGAAAATTCATCTGTAATGCTTTCACAACTAGACTGCTTTGAGACAGAACTTGTCTGGCTCAGAGAGTGACCAAAGCTGTTCATGAGGCCTAGGGTATTGAAAGAGGCTTTGGAATCTGAGTCCTCCTCTGGTATGCTCTCACAGCTTGAGGCCTTGGCTCGGCTCCACCTTTCACAGTGCAGTCTGTTCCTGGGGTGGTTTGGACCTTGCCAGATGCTATCGACCATGGACAGTTCGGTGAGGTTCATGATCTTGGCAGCCACTTCATTTGCAAAGAGATTGACTGAATCTGGTGTGTCCTCAAGGTTTATAGATTCATCCACGACCCGATTCATCAATTTTTCCTTTAGCTCAGGATGCTCATCTGTTTTCCTTTTGATCTCACTAAGCCGAGGTGCCCTGTGCTTCCGAACCACAGACCCATTGGTGTGGGTTTCCTTCTTCCTTTTCATGGTTCTGCATGATAAACTCTGGGTCACCAGATATTCACTGCCTCTCTTCCATGCACAGAACCAGGGTTGCTTGCCATTTGAATTTTCTAGACAAATGGCAGCTATTTCTGTTGCCATAGATACAACTGTTTCTGCCAATTCTTCTGCAAAGTCTGTTATACAATATTTGTCCCTTGAATTTTTCACCTGTAGCACAGGCTGAGAAGGAAGCAAGCCATGGTTTCCTAACAAAGACAAGTTAAGTTGAGTATCATTATTTAGCACAGAATCACACTTAATCTTGGCTTGGTTTTCTGTATTTATGGTGGCACTGGAAGACAGCTGTTCTTGAACACCGTGCCTGCATTCACTGTTTGCAAAGCTATTTTCTCTGACTGAAAATGATCCGTAGTCTTTCTTCTGCTGATTGTTGCTCTGATTTGGGGATTTGTAACAGTCTCGTGCAGTTCTTTTCAGGTACCTCTTCTTGGGAGATGTTTTTGCACCAAGTGTGTAATGCCCTGTATCTCCACTTGGTTCTGAATTCAGTGTGGAACCTTCATTGCTATTTACATCTTCAATATTACTCTCACAAGTGCTTGTGACCTTTTCAAGGTCTTTGCTAGTATTGGTGCTATGGGATGTACCAAATGGCTTAGCAGCAGAGTGATCAAGGGGGCTGTGTGAAGTTTCACATGCTGTTGCCAGTGTTGGCCATCCTTCTGCTCTTGTTATTTTCTCTCCTTTTGTGCCCTCGGAAAAGAGAGGAGAACGCTCTTCAACTTGCCTTATGTCGTTCATCTTCTTGCAAGTGAAATATATTACATTAAAAAGCAACTCGTTTGCAGTCTCTGTGAAAATGTCTTGTGTACTTGAGCCATCCTCTGAATGGGCTTGTAGCTGTCTCTTCTTCCTAACCTCTTCCATAGAATGTCGTAGAATAATACTGGATAAGTTTTGTGCAATTTCATCCCTGATTACTCCATCAGTGCGTGGAATACGTGGTCTTGCTGCTGTTTCAATAATTTTCCCATTTATACATTCCATAAAATGCCCTACATTTTTGTATGTGTTGGGTTTTGTCAGAATTACAGATGCCTCTTTGAGAAGCGCCTCTGCAATGCTCTCATTCAGCTTCTCCATGCTGCTCCCAACAGCTAAGCTGCAATGCAGGGTAATGGCTGCAGAGGCCTGGGCAGCAGACAGAAGTCCACTGGAAGTTGCAGGGTACTTCTCATCCTTTGTATCCCCCAGGCCACAGATGGCCACAGCACTTGCTACTTGAGTCATGCCACAGAGTGCAGATGGGAAGGAGTATTCTGTGCCAGCACAGTCATCAAGGAGCTGGGAGGATGCTGCGTGCACCTCTTCATTGGCAACCACTCCACTTCTCGAGTCTGGGACTTCCTGGTCCCAGCGGAATTTTTCTGCAGCCTGGGGACTGGAAATGGTTCCAATGACAGTGGCTGCACAAGCCAGAGCCACCTCCAGTGCACTTTGGTCATGTCCATCTGAATGTTCTTCCTCAAAGTCATCTGAAACTTCAGCAGAGCTTTCTGCCTCAGCCCAGTGGCTCAGGCTGGGGAAGGCAGACCCTGGCCAGTCAGGTACATTCTCAGAACTGTCTGGACTTTGCACTATGACAATCTTTGGGAGTTCATTCCATGATCGGGAAGCAGATCCATCTTCTGACTTACAGGAGCTTCCTACAGAGATGCTGACTGCAGCCTCCTCACTGAAACTGGGTCGAGACTGTGACAGTCTAATGAAAGCATCCTGCAGAACAGATTCTGCTAAATTTGTGGCGTACTGACCTGTGGTCCCCTGCTCATTCTGGGAGGGAGGATCAGTTTTCCTGATACCTGCACAATCTTCCCCATCTGTCTTGCTGCTGTGTTTCCTTGTGGGATCTCCCCGGGGCTCCAGCTCCTCTTTAGCCATTTTGGTTACAGATACATCTTCTAACATGAGTGCTGAGTTTTCAACCCCACCAGTCAAATTAGTAGTACTAAATGATGAAGTACCTTTTTCAGCTAATTCCTTCTGCCACAGTACTTCCTTGTCTGATTTATCTTCAGGTTGTGAGATGCCATCTTCAGATACAACATTCACAGTTTCAGAGACCTGAGTAGCTGCATTATCTTTACTAATGCAGTTCCCTTCAAGAATGAATGGCAACCTAGCTTTTCTGTAGTGAATGTTTTCAAATCCCTTTCCTTTATTTTTTTTGACATCTGAAGATGCTTCTGAAACATTTAATTTTTCATGACCTGTTGAGAAAAGTAAAAATTTAGTTTTTGCAGAATAACTTGTGACTTTTAAAAGAAAAGAGCTGCACAACTTAGTACTCCATTACTGCTCTGTAAAAGTACTGCACCTTGTCTTTGAACAAAAATTTAAAAATATGAATGGCTGTCCATTTTCTAAATTACATATGCTTGAATTAACATCAAGTGCAATTTCTGTGAGCATTGCTATAGCTGTTTTGCAGTATGAACAACAGCAGAATTATGCTCAGTCCCCCTGCTTTTACCAGTTTTATATTCATCAGCCTCGTTGTCATCCTCGAGGTGCTCGGAGGCCGTAAGGAAATCTTCTTCTATTGAGGACACAGAGCAGTTTGTGTCATCCTCAGGCTTTAGGACACGAGTTTCTATCTGCAGCTGCCTCTCCTGAACGAGCTCAAGTCCAATCAGAAACTTGTTTATTTCAAAAATGATGCAGCTTGCGCTGTTCCTCCTGTCCCCCCTCGCACACTGAACCAAGCAGACATCTGCCAGCCAAGGACACTAGAGGGGAAAAGAATCACAGTTATTCAATTAAAAAATAAAACTTATTTTAAGCTCCCCTGTCTATAAATATCTCGGGAATGTTCTGTTGCAAAGATGCAATATGATTTGTCATTTCCATGTTAGTAACAGTGTGCAGTTACGTGTATGCCAAAATAAGATTTCTTGGACTGACAGCTTTTGTTATACAAGTGTTTTAGTAGAGAAGCCAGTTGTATCACAGGGGATACTTGGCAATTTTGTGGAAATTTGTTTGTTTTCAATCAATTTGTTGTTTTAATGTAAGAGACTTATTTAATGTTAGTCATCTGACATGCTGTTATTAATGGCCTCACACTACCTGGTATTACCTCTCTGGAGGGAATTCTTTGTGGGCATGAATTCCTTCTCAGGGTCATTTCTGTTGCAACGCTTGTTTGAAGACAGCCCTGTAAATACTGGCTGGTAAGATTGTGAAGAGCAGGTCACTGTTACATGTTCCAACATACCATTTTTAAATAGCATTTTATTTTGTGTCTTTGCTGCTCTTTCTCTCATTCCCTCTTTGTCCAAAGCCTCCTGATACAAGCTCCCACTGGAAATGGGGCTCCAGTGCACAGTGTGCTCAGCCTTTATACAAACTCTAGAAGTTTCTCAGAAAACTGCCTCCTCTAGAGGAACTGTACAATTAAGTTGAAAGCTGGACAGAAACTGAGAGGAAGGAACTCTTGTTATCCTCATTTTACTGATATTAAAACAGTTGGACATTTATACAACAGAGCTGAGTTGTTGTCTCTGCATGGGACCATGCTTGTTGTATGGATGTACCCTGAACTAAAGCCAACTTTTGCAGCTTGTGATTTTGTGCTTTGAACTCAGGCTCCCAGGAAAGAGCCAGTTTGGGTGGAACCAACTTTGGATTGGATTGAGGCAGAAGCTTTAGGCTGTGCAAAAGATGCTCTGGACTCCGTGGGCATTTGCACAGTTGCTAACATAGAAGGTGACCCCATCCTGGACCTTTTGTCTTTGACTGTGAATGCAAACCAAATATCTACTAATAAAGAGAGTGGGATGAGTGTTATGCTGGATTAACATGTTTATTAGCTTGCTCTTCCTTTCCACCTAAAAAAAAAAATGTGTCTGTCACAAAATTAGAATATGTTTCACACTAAAATAAAGCAAACAAATGCCTGAAGTAAAAAC
>VZTT01074162.1:335-23443 GCA_013400855.1 Buphagus erythrorhynchus | reverse complement strand
GGTAATGAAGTCTGACTTGCACAGTTATACTCAAATATTAAAATGAAACATCACTTATAGGCATCCTTTCAGAAAGCTCACTTGAAAGTATTACTTCTAGTAGATTAGGAATAGAACTGGCAGCATTAAAATGCACATTCTTTCTTTTGAGACACCAGACAAGACAAAGATGACAGTATAAACTTTTGCTCAAGTGTCCAGCAGGACAATCTGCCATCCCTCACATTGTCACAAGCTAAACATTTCCATTGGATTGGTGCATCTAAATACTTCCTATTACATATGAGTTCCTTAGACTGTGAAAGCAGTGTCTCTCTCATGGTCTGAAACACAAAAGCTTCAGTAGGTATGGTAATGAGAACAGGGCAAATCTCCCTGTTTTGCTCCAGGCATATGACTAGCAAGAAACCAGTGGGAGTTACCTAGAAATTGCCAACCAAATCAATGCAATGCTAAACGTGGAACAGCAAAAATATTGGAGATACATGAAATATGCCTTTCTTTGCTGTTATACTGCATACCTTCATGACCTTCCATTTGTAATGATACAGTCACTCCCTACATGTTATGTATTTGTTAGAGGCAAATGCAGTAACAGCACAGCATCAGTGATGCTATACAGATCTGTATTGTCCCCAGCACGTGCAGGGGGACATTTGTGCTCCTTTGTGTACAAAGGCCAAAAAGACAACATCTACTCTGAGAGTGTAGTTCTCTCTGCCAAGGATCTTGGGTGTCCTTGTTCTGTGAACAGAGAACCATGGCTGACCCCTCAGAGCAGGAGCAGAGTAAATACCATCTCCATTTTCTGCACCACCATGGCCCATGTGTTAGAGCAGAACATGTGGCAAAGCCCTTCAGGGAGTGCAGATTTGGGTACCCAGCCATCTGCTTTAGTTACTAACCAAGGCAACAATACTTCACTTTTTTTCCTTTCCATCCTCAAAATATTAAGCTTGCAGTACTGTTATTTTTCCTTGGATTGAATTAGATATAATAAAACTTTCTGGCTTAGAAAAGATAAATCAATACTGGGAAACCGTTCACTTTTCAGGGGACTGATCTTTAGATGAGCCTAAGTATTTTTATGTGACATAACTGAATTCAGTGCTTCAATTCAGTTTGATGTTTCACTGTAGCATAAAAAAGTTCTCATTTTTTTCTTTTTCCAAATTATAACCCTTCTGTTATCACAAACACTTTCTGAAGTATCTCTGTTTTTCTACTGCCAAAATTGCCACATTTTATCAAATTTCTTAGGTAGGAAATTATGGCATTTTATGTCTCTTTTACTTCACTTCTTTACCTTTTCTTCAGAAAAAAAAAAGAGGTCTGGAAGCATAGTTATTTTACACAAATCCCCCAATTTAACCCATTCCAATGTTCAATCAGTAATACAAAATCCTAACAGTACCTATTAGTAAATCAAATACCTGCTAGTAAATAGTTATATATTTCATATTAACAACAGCTGTGCCAACATCTTCAAAATTCTTCTAAGAAATACTTTCACCACACCAGTGTATTGTATAAAATTCCATGCCACTCAATGCTAATTTACAAAACCTGCTTATTATACACAAAAATAAGGATGAGGGAGTTTCCTCTTGGAAAAGAATGCATAGCACCTGTGCTAGCAGGGAATTTTTATTACCTACACTGAAAACTGAGAACAGATGTCTAGTTCTAAGATTGAGGGAGAAACTTGTGGTGTTTCCTCTTATAGCTTTTGCTCCTCAACAAACACTGTAAACAACAATAAAACCACAGCATTTTAGAAAACAACCAACACTTCTGTGGCTTCAGGAAAGTAAAACCTCTCAAGCTTTCTGCACAGTTAACCTGCTGATTCAATAGAAAAATAATTTTGCTGCAAAATGCCATATTTATTTTTGACAAGTGAATTTTCACAGATCCAGGATACAGAAAACAGCACAGAAAAACTGTTCCTGCTAACAAATGACTTTCAGGAGACATCAAGGTGCCAGTACTGGTTGTTCTATGAACTAAAAGTGTTTCCAGCAAATGAACTGCAATGGTTTAACCAAGGAACACCCTGGGTACTGTCAGGAGATCCTACCTGTGTTCACTCACTGCATATTGCTTCTGTTCTGGTGTGTCAAACATGGGCACTGAGCCAGGATGATGAAAAGGAGCTGATAAAGGAAAATGTAAGCACAAATCTGACACCAGGCCCTTTCTTTGAAATGTGAGTTCTGTAGATTTAAGTGTTTTATTCTGGAATGGTATGTGTTTTAAATATCATATCATGATGTAGTTTGTCTCAGTGCTTGTAAAATAACCAAGGTTTTTATTACTTCTTAAAAATTTATTTTTTCCTACCCTTGTAACTTTCAGTTAAACAGATCAAATACACCTTTAGTTCTGTTTTATCTAGCCTCCCTCCTCAACAGCACATAATCTACCTAAGTGGAATTTGAGGAAGACAGCTCAGCTGAACAAGACCTAGGTGAGTGGAAGATTTTCAGAGGCTTTTTGGCAGTAGGACAGAGAAAGAAATTAGAAACTGGTGGCAGAGCAGGACACCAGAAACTCTTTTTATGTAGTACTATGCCAATTTTTTTTTTTAAAAAAAAGGATGTATGACATGTCCATGTTCACTTCTCTGATAAAAGTAAGAAATCTATTAATATAACTGCTGTGAATTCAGACTGCAACAATCCATTACAAATTTCTGGGATGGGAATAAGAAATGCGATGCAACATAGTCCATGGCTGAGACAATTTCAGATTCCTTATGCATTGCTCTCTGTATCACTTAACAATCTAGGGTTGGTTTTGATTTGTTCATAGAATTTGAATCTGTATTTTTACTGGTGGGCCTGAACAGATCCATTGTGCATGTTTTTAGGACCTCAGCAGTTACCTGTTTCACTCGCTCATCGCTGCAATCATCTCTGTTGGCATCTAAATTCACAAAACAAACCTGCAATGAGAAAGAAAAAGCACTTTATAAAGTTGTATTAGAGTGGTAGCAGCCCTTTTAAAGTCACTATATTTCCATTTTCTAGCCTTGTAGCTGAACCTATGAAGCCTTTTCCTAGTACAAGAAATGTAGAAATGTTAGTAAAGAGGACAGCGGAGTAGATGTTAAGAAAGGAGGAAAAAAAGGAATAAGAGTCATGACTTTATCTGCGCTGATAATTGGCTTGTCTGATGAATGAGCAAATGTTGCAAATAGTAAAGTTAGAGGAAATGTTAAAAATACATTTGATTATGTATCTGATAAATTCTTCATGTCTTACTTTCCCAGTACTACTTCTTTTCAGGCACTTGTTGCTAAAACATTTTGTAAGCGCAATTTTGAGCTGCTTTTAGAGTTTTTCTGCACACCACATAAATATTGGAGTTTTTTTTCCTAATTTTCCAGAGTATCTATGAGAAGTGTAAAACTTTATGAAAGCCATTTTTTAAACTTGGTTCATAAGCCAATATTCAACAGGCAGTTTTCAGCATTGCTAACTGGGCAGCACAGGTGCAGAACAGCTCAACTGCCTGGTGAGCACCTGATTCACCAGAAAGTTCTTCTTTTGATGACAAGGGTTTTGCCACTTCTTTGATTATTATGAGTTTCAGCAACTATTTAATGGTAGTGAGATTGATTTAAACAGAAACTTCAGATCTAAAGACCATTTATTTTCTGAAGACTTTTATTATATTATATGCTTACTGGAAGGCCATTTTCTAATGAGAAAAGCCCTTCTCCAGCTCTGACTTAGAAACAGGGACTCCAAAACTAGGGTGACTGGGATGTTTAAGAGAGTTTGGTGCTGTCCTCATTTAACCCAAAACTTAACACAGACTCAAGGCGCTTTTGAAGTCAACACCTGATTCCAAATAAACTGCAGATCCAAAATTTAACATAGAAGAGCTGAGTGATATATTTTTTTTTGCTTCTTTTTTTCAGTGGAGAGGAAATACTTTCCCTAATTCCATGTAAATATCCCATAGAAAATGAAAATGCTCTAAATTATCCCCTTCACCAACACTGTTGTGTTAGGCACCCAAGCTCCTGTTGTGTGCCTGCTTTTACACCAAGACAACCCTGATTTCAGTTTATATATGCACATGCCATATGTACAGATTATGACCATCTGCAGTAACAGCCAGCACAGCAGATGGAAAGATACAGCCAGTGCTCCCATTATAAACCAAAAAAACACCCAGTGAAGAAGAAAGCTTTTTGCCCTTTTAAATAGTTTAATGTCATCTTTACATGAACTTACAAACATATTTTCCAGCCCTTTTACAATTTTAGCAAAAATATTTCTGTGCCTGATAATGACAACAATCAGGATACGCCACTGTCACCTGCTGAACTTTTAAGAAATAGTTATAAAAATTTCTAAGCTACAAAACAGTAAAAATACCCTCTAGCAAAGTAGTATGGTGGTTATGTAATGTCCTAAACATATTACAGATGATTAGATAAACACTTCTCTTACTGGGTTTTCACGTGTAAGCATTTCACATATCAACAATAGGTAGTTACCAAAAAGCATTAGAAAATTGCACTCTTGATTTGCACATGAACTTGCCCACAATATGAGAGATGAGTCTGCAGGTGCATGGAGGTGTTTGCTTAGGGAACCAATAATTTGGCACCAGGGCAGGAGTGTGGGAAGGTGTGGGGCCAGTTTCAAGTCCTCTCCAGCATGGTGACCCCATGTTGAAGGTAGGGCTGTTACTGAGGAGTGTTGTGAAAAAGCTGCACAGGAGCAGTTGTGTCTTCAGGGATGTTCCAGCCAAACACCTGATTCTCTGATAAACCTTGGTTTGCTGCCTCCATGGGATGATGGCTCATGACTTTGCTGTGATGAACACTGGCACTGCCAGTGACACTGACTGCCATCCTGAAGCCGTCTCCAAGCACCAAAAACAACCATCATCTCAGGCTCAGGTGTGCAAGGCACATAACTCACTAATACCTCAACAGAAGAAACCTCAGTACAAGCAGGAATATCTAGTATTTTAAGTCACATTACATTTCTTTCTTTTTATTTTTTTTGATTTTCAGAACCTAATGAACTTGCACTGTAAAACCTGCAGCAGTACTTGTCAAATACACTTGTCAAATTCCATTGATATTGATTTATTACATTGCCAATGCAGTCTTTTAACATATTTTTTAACATATATTCTGTGGATTTTGCAGTTTTAATTATAGGCATTTTTTAAGCACAAACAGTTTCACAGTGGTGAAAGACACTGATAAACTAATTTACTTTTTCCTTTTGCTGTGAGCAGGAGGCAGGACTAGCTGGGGAGGTACTGTAACCATAAGTTAGCTCTGCAGTTCCATCCTGGCCTGCTCTGTACCACTGCTTCCTTTTAGGAAGTTCACTGTAGGATATTTTTGTTGGAGATACTTCACCAGTGGTGCTCAAAGAGAAAATTATCTGTTATGAAAAATCTCTCCCTGTTTTCTGCTTACATAATACAAGTTTTAAGCTCTCATTAGCTTGCATTGCTTGATTAACTTCTAGTAATTATCAGGGACACCTCCATCAAAACAAGGCAAAACAACACTAGAGAACAATTAATAATCTTTAGGATGGAAATACTGCATAAATTATGAAGAAAGAGCCAAGGTCAGGTCAGGATTTGCTAACCTCAATTTAATTCTGATTTTTTTTCTTTGTGTCAGATGCAGCTTAGTTTAGCTGTAACCCAACCTTCTCCTCATCATGGTATCTCTAAATGTCAATCCTTTCCTTGCAACTTCTTTACTCTTCACATCCTTGACTTCCCACAAACACCTTTTCAGTTCCAAAATGTGTCTGCTTTCCACTTACACTGATCTACTGTCTGAAAACCATACAGAAGCTTCAAGATATCATATTTTTTTTCTGTCTTAGGAAACTTATTTTGCAGGGAGAAACCAGCAAAATTTAAATGGTGTTGCATAATACAAAAAGGAAACAAGCCACCACCCAAATTCAGGCTTTACACAGTGAGAGAGTCACCCACAACTTCCCAGGTAGATGCCAGTATCTACTTTTGGTTCAGTAGTTTTTCCAAGTTTAGAACTCCCATTTGCTCAAGAGAGAAAAGTACTGTTCTTTTTGTGAACATGTACCAGTGCACTGAAATGTAGAACAAAGCAGGATGCTACATGTCCCTAAACCATTTAATGCACAGGCACACTAAATCTGTAAATAGCAACTCTTGCACTATGCAGATTCTTGTAGATCAATAGCACAGATTTGGGTCTGACCCCCAAATTTCCTCTCATCAAATCCTCCAAGTATTTCTACTGGGATAGTTCCAGGCAGGTTGTCATCACTAACTTGCTGAGCTCTTGAAGAAGTCTTTACTTTCCAGGATTATATAAAAAGCAAATAGAGAAACTTTTTTTTTGCTTTTTCTTCTGTATTTTGCATGACAATGGTAAGAGGTGTATGGGGTAAATTCTATAGATCAGTGAAGTCCTGAAATCTGCTCTTGAATTGGTATAGAAATTATGTAGACACCTCACTTCTTAAAGGAACTATATATTAAGAATTTCTTTTTTATAAGGTATTTAAGGATGCAAAGTAAACACAGTATATTTTCCTCAATGACAAATGGCCTTAGGATATAGTAACCTGGTAAGCAAAGTGAGAGCCACAGTTCTGTGCTGTGAGGGACTATGGTCAACACTTGCTTGAAGTGCTGCAGGAGGTGGGCTTTTTTCCCCCATAAAATCAAATACATCTACATTATACCACCCTCCCAACAAAATTTCAGTATCTATTTTAAAAGGAAGGAAGTTAAACTGAAGAGACAAGACTCAAACATGAGAACTATATACAGATGGCTTGTGCAACCTGAATTTTACCTCATATGCCCACATTTATGCAATGCAGTATTGCTGCCTAATTCAGTGAACAGAAAGCCTGCAAAAAGGGGGAAAATTATGTAGAATCAGAGTAGTGTGTATCTGCCATTTTCTAACATGTGAGCCCATGACTTTGTAACCTAAAGGACACTCCTAAACACAGTTTCTTAGTTTCAAATCCATCAACAGCTGGATTAGGACAACACAGTTAGACAGGCCATCAGAGTGGTAGCAGGACTATATGCAGGTGACACAAACTGCTTCACCCCTGTTATTCCACACTGCACCCATCCATGTGATCCTCAGCTTTGGCCCAGGTGTCACCAGCAGGCTGGGTTTGGTGCCATACACTCCAGCAGAGCCTAAATGTCTGTGCAGATGTTTGATTTGCAGCAGAACTGTGTAGAACTCTCCATGTTCTGTGCTGTCCTGGTTGGTCTGTCAGGATGTAAATGCTGTCTAGAAAATGAGCTTATAGAGTCTTTATCTCCCAGTGTGCTGTTCTGCTTTTCCCATCCTCTTCCTGACACATCACTGAGTCAACTCATGCCAGGCACCAATTCAGACAGCCCAGGAGACACTTAACAGGGAACAACTTGTTTGGGACTGCTCTTCTATCTGCACATAAAACTCATGTTTAATTTCCTAAAAACAGAAGTGAAAAAGGTAATTAGCCCCAGGAGAGGTCTCAGGAGAAAGCAGTTCTGAGCAGGCAGTTCCTGGGTGCCAAGTTAGAACAGTGTAAATGCCTAAACCTGAGGATGTGCAGGATACAACTGTGGGATATGAGAAGGTGAGCAACTAATGAGCCCAGGACTGAAGGTAGTTTTATGTAAAAAACCAGTTGAAGTGTTGGTAGGAATGGAGTTCCTCACAGCAGAGAACTGCAGCAGCAACTGCAGCTCCAGAGCAGAAAAGGCAGCATCAGGCTGTGCTCCCCTGAGCTTCCCCCATGCCCTCAGCAGGGATTCTGTCCCCTTCAAATGTTCCCATCTGTTGCTGACTGGAGTGCAGTGGCAGGAGCAGAAGGCAGCTGCACATCAGGACAGCCAGCTGTGTCCTCTCTGCCCTGGTTTGGGTGACCAGGCATGCAGCTCTCCCAACATCACTTTTAATTTAACATGCACCTTGCTGCACTTCTTTGCATCTTGCCTTGCTGCCTGTGAGTGACATGCATCTCACACCAGTGCAGTGACGTTCTGATTATTATTTAGCATTATCCTTTGAAATACTAAAGGCTTGGCATTTTACTTCCATGTTATTTCCCCTCCATATTTTGGGCAGGTATTGTTTATTCTCAGGGTGTGTGTTGTTTCTTATACACTATTATTCAGAACACTTTATCACTTTTTAAATGTAGAACTGTGAAGGTACAGTTTGTGAAGAGGGTGATTGAATTTTTCATCAACTGTGATTGCTGTGACAGTTGTTTTAAGGATTTAATGGAATCTTTGACCACAGTAATTTCTGCTCTTAGCAATAACTCTATAATAGGATGGCAGATTTGGAATTCTGAGCCTATTCTCATCCTAATTTCATCTCTGCAAAGTAGAAAAACAATACAGTTGCTCTAAACTTCTGTTAGACCTAAGTCTGAGTCTCCTGGCTCTAGAAAGGTTAGATCACTGTGATTTCCCCACAGCACAATAACAGAATAGAGCTGCTCCAAGGCATTGCTCACTGGAATGGTGACTATTTCAGAGAACCTACAGCTGCATGATGGGCTCCCTCAGGAGCTGAAGTCAGCAAAAGCCCGAGGAAAAAATATTGTTTTACCCTGTACTTGAGAGCCAAAGTAAACTGTAACCCACAGAAAATATCAAAGGAGTGGCAATGTGCCAAATTCTGTCCAGAAATTTGCTGTGAGCTTTGTCTCTTTGAAAATGACCTGAATCACTCATATATTTTTGACTTATATTAGGATGGCATCAAATGTCTTTTCCAGCAGATTGTATCCACACAGCCAGTTTGTATGACAGGAGCATTTGTTTTGATGGCTAGCAAAATGCTGATCTGCAAAGCTCCCAAATAGAACCTTGCATTTATTTTCACTTGTCTTATTTATGCTAATGTGATAGCTGAATAAAAACCCTTGGACTTCTTGTGATATATAGATATAAATGTGTGTGTAGACATATATATGTTTGATAGTATATATATGTGTACTCTCTGTAAGGTCCCCTAATCACTGACCTCCCTGATCCTGAAAATTGCAATTTATTAAATCTTGTAATCCCAACAGAGTTTCAAGTACCATTTTTTAGAAAGATAAAAACTAAATAGCTGTGAAATTATGATTTCTAAATAAATGTTCTAAAATGTCATGTAAGATCATCCATTAGCTAATAAGGAAACAAACTAATAGTTTTGAAGATCCTAGGAATTTTTTTATCATCTAGGTCTGGTATGACTTGTGTGAAAGGAGGCTGATTGCAAACTTTTTTTGGAAGCTTGTGGCTTTGTTTATTCTCAGGGTGTGTGTTTTTTTCTTATACACTGTTATTCAGAATACTTTATCCCTTTTTAAATGTAGGACTGTGAAGGTACACTTTGTGAAGAGGGTGATTGAATTTTACATCAACTGTGATTGCTGTAATAATGTGGCTTCTAAAAGAAAACTTTCATAACTGATACTTGGGGCCTCTATGGCTCCAACTCTCAGTATAAATTCTACAATATAATTCTGATTCATGTGCTGGAAAGCTGCTGTCAGGTTTTCCCTGTGACTCAGGCTTTGGAAAGTAGAAGTCTCCCTAGATTGCATCTTCAGACATTTGGGCAAATTCACTGCATTTGATGGGAATCTTGTTATCAACCACTCTCTGGCTGCCCCAGTGAATATGCACATGTTGGGTGTAAAACTTCCTTCACAGAAATCATTTTGCACCCATCAAGACCAGGAACAATAGCCAGCCTAATATTTCTACCCTTTTCTTGTCTCTCATTACCATTACAAAGTTAATTTTTTTTTTGGCATCAAAAGGAGTTTTTACTGCAGAATGGATAGAAAGTATTACTGCTTGTGCAAGACTAAAGAGTTAATTTACATTTCTGTACAACCTTAGATGCCTGCATTAATCTTCTTAATTTTTTTTGATAGGTCTTATTATGCTTATTTATTTTCTTTCTGTTTCCATTTAAATGTTAAATAGAACCTCAGAGGACTAGATAATATAACTGTGACAAATAACAGAACTGATTTCAAGGCCAGTCCAAAAAAAAAGAAGATAAATATAAACCAATAAACCATAATTGATACCATCATCTAGCTTTGTTCAAGTTAATCTTGACTTTTTCCATTTCCTGTATTTGAAAATTGTTGGTATGGAAAAATTATGGTTCCATCAGACCACTGCAGGAAGTTCTATTTTAAAGGAGAATTTGTTCATGAGCAAAATAATAACTTGAAATCAGTTTGTGGGTTGCTCAGAAGCTGGTCCTGCACCTTATCCTTTTCCTGCTTCCTCTGCCCTCCTGCTCAGCAGGGTGGGCCTGTTACTGAAACACAAACACAGTCTGCAAAATGTGTCAGTGACCAGGCTGCTCCAGAAAGAAAAACACAAAACTTCATAAAACAGGACTTCCGAATTTTAGACACTTCCAGGGAAAAGATTTCATAGAAACTGTTGAAACTTTAAATTACCAAAATGCAATGATGCAATAAAGCTTTAACTGCTATGTTTAATTATAAGCCAGACTCTGCTACATAACTCAGCAGAAACAGAGGGAAGTCCCAAAAGGTTTTGTTTAAAATGACTGAAACCATCACTGGCTAAGAACACTGTCCCAAATGCACCAAAGAATAGAAACTATTCAATGGTTTTGAGAAACAAGCCATGTAACAATGAAACCAAGGTGAAAGACTGACTCCCTGCAGCCCCAAATTCTGATTGTCTTGGCAGTCTCTGCCCAGGCTGGTTTTGGTAAGCCAAGAAATACAACTGCCTGCAGTCTACAAAGCCAAACAGATGAATTCTTTAATCCTATAAGCAACTGAAGCAGGAAATTATGATGATGTTTGATTTACAGAAAAGAGAACATGGATGGTACATTACTAAATGAATGCTCAGATTTCTGGAACTGTTGAGTATTTGCTTAATGTCTTTAACACACCTAGATACTTTTATGTGGTACAGCATTGCTCTTAACTACTATAAAAATCAATTATTTTTCTCAAAGACATTTGTGTGACACGCAGAAGCACAAAACGAGATTAAAGCGTTATAAGCACTTAAATCCATTCTGCTTATCTGTGCACAGCAAACTGTTCTGTGGTGCTCTACAGGATTTTTCAGTACTTGAGAAAGATGAGGAAGTCAGTGTGGCTAAGCCTAATTAAAAAATGCAAATGATTTTGCTAAACAAAGATGTCAAGTGAAAATACTCCATAGCAGTGCCTGTGACAGACTGATCAGACTCAGGTTCTGCCTGCTCCAGGTCTCTGGGGTGTCAGGATGAGCAGGAATTACCAAAGGGTAAGTGCAGCTATCAGCAGGTAGAGTCAATTGTGCATTCTACAACTAGATACACATCAGATCAGCAGCTAAAACACCACTAACTGGAACAGTGTATTTGGTTTTGAGTTTTTAAACTCAGTATACTTATCACTTCATTATAATACACATTATGTTCCTCCCCATCTTTTAAAGTAAAATGTTAGTATGCATAATAGTTCAGACCATGTATAATAGTTCAGACCATGTATCTCATTTTTGTTCTGTTTTTCACACCGTGGGGCAGGTCTGCTGTATTTTGCAGTCTCCCAGGCTTAGGTGCCTTTTGTTCTGGACTGCACTGGGGGGAAGAAGGAATGGGGAGGTGGCACTTTGCAGGGCAGCAGGGAAAACCAGCAGCTCCATGGTTGTCACATCTTATGAAACTCTTCCTGAGAAACCTCTACTCAAAGCTTTCTGTGAAGGGATTTCAGGACTGTATCCAGCAGATCAGAAACTGTTGTCTCTATATAAAAAAGAGGCCCCTTTTCTCCTCTGATTAAAAAATTCTTTACTAAAAGCAGATCATTCTGTAAGTTCTCTCTGCTTTTCAGAGGATGGGGTGAGAATTAAGGGAGGAAGCACGCAGGTCTGATGATGGATTTTGATTGAGCTCACTTGTATGATAAATATGCACCATTATACACCATAAGAAATTAGGACTGCAAAACCTAACTGATCTGGGTAATTTCCTCAGCTCTTCCTTTTCTTCACCAGGCCCATCCTGGCCCCAGCCCTCCTTCTTGCTTCATGGCTCATAAAATTAAATTTTTAAACCAAGATCATCGTGTTTTCTCCCCTTGCAAAGGATTGTTTCACCCTTCCATTCACATAATTTACATTCAGCATACAAAATATCCAGTTACTGCTGACCACTGTCACAAGCAACAGAAATTACAGATTTGTGATGGATACAGTTTGGTGACAGTGATGGTTTCTGTCATTTTTAACCAAACCTTTTTGAACTGATCCCTGTTTCTGCTGCAGTAGATGTGCACAGCATCTGTCTGCTCCACAAATTGCAGGGCAGCTCTGCCCCAGCTGTTAAATAAATAGCTTATAAATAGGTAGAGCTCTGAGCAAGATTACTAGGTAGAGCAAGATTACTTGAAAAAGAAGGAATGGTACAGGTTCTTGTGCTTATGTATCAGTCTGGAAAGGAGATGGCTGTCTGACTGGCTGTGTGAGTGCTGACATTAGAAAAGTCTGCTTATCTGTGTATTACCATTTTAGGGTTAACTTTTCCAGCATGTTGATGTGTAAACTCTGCCACTGCCAGTCTCCTTTCTGTAGACTTTATTGAAGTGTAGCTCTGTCTGGTTTCTCTGTTGCATAAGGAAGGTTTGAGTTCACATCCTTAGAATTCCTCAGTTTCATCTGTATTCATGAAACCTGTAGGAACTCTGGCTCTGGAACCTCTGGCCCATTGTCAAATTAGACATGTATCATCCAGTAAGCTCAAAAGTGACTATTTTACTTGAGCCCAAAATTATTTCTGTTGGTAAACAGGCAACCAGAAACTCTAATCATGCATCTTTACTGAGGCTGTAATTCCAGGTGTCCTCTTGATTCTTTAAAAAATGTAATCAAACTAATTTAAATCTAATTCAGCTAGTTTGTCAAATTATTTTTATTCAGACAAACCCATAGCTGATTTGAGAGAATGTTTTGCCTAATCACATGTATTTTTGGACAGATTTAGGTCTTTCCCCAGTTGAGGTCTCTTTTACTGAATTCCTGAATCCATTATGAAATAGTAAAGCTAAATAATTTCTTCTCACAGAGTTCTTCAAGCACTTTGAGGGAACTAAATAACAAAAGGGGTGCATGTGTGGATTTGAAAGGACTTATCTTACCCAAATACACTGTTCAAGAAGCAAATGGGAAAATTCTTTAAACTCTCATAGGAAATAAAGTGATTTTAACTGGGAAAATTAATTTTGGTGAATTTGATACTAATTCTTCCCATATACCTAGAAGAAATTACTTTAAAAATATGACTACCCACATTTGCATACTGTCAGTTTAAAAGAACATAGGATATCTCAATTAAACATCTGCTGCAATCTGGAGGAGGTGGCCATGACATCAGAATTATTGAATCCCTCCCCAGTCCGTGTGTGTCAGGCAAAAGTACCTGTACTTCTGCACACTCACCCATTCTCACAAGCTCTGCATTCCCAGAGCCAGACCACAGAGCTGCTGTAATCAGAGATGTTTTTCTACTAAATTACATAGCAGCTGACAGAAATAAAGATCTGTCCATGAGTCAGTCGGATTATTAGCTCTATCATTACCATTTTTAAGCTTTGCAATTTAAAATAATTACTTGTTTGTTCCACATACTTAGTTGCATACACAGCTGGATAAAAAAATACCTGAGTAACACTTCTGAGGGGTTTAGAACAAACCCTGGAATAAAACAAGAATCTTCTAGCTTTCAATTTCTTGTATCTGAAATAGTAAAGCTGGGAATCAGAAAAGTATTCTGGTCTGAACTTCTTTCCCTAGACAAGTTTCTACCAGGAAAACATCTGCCTTCTTCATGATCATCTTAAATCTGCAGACTCAGACTACAGAAAGAACTACAGTGATGGTTAAAGCCTGGGCTTCTGTAGTTCCCAGTCTCTTTGCAGAAGACCAAAGAGATGAGAAATCTTGGCATCTGCTTGAGGATTGGGCTGGATCTTTTTGGAAAAGGAGCTGGAAATCTCAGCCTGAGCTGGGTTCCTGCAGTACAATAAGGAGTGGTGTTTTGGTAATTTCAGTGACCCTGAAATGTGTGGTGATTTTAGTTCTCTAAGTTACAGAAGTTGTATGGACAGCTGCAGTGCATCTTTCAGCTCACAGGGCACATGGACACACCCTTTGTCTGTACAAGGTCCTGACAGCAGCTCTTTGGACAAGGGAACACCAGTGGCAAAACACTCAGCTGCAGTTGGGTGCAACCTACAGTGGAAGCTAAGGTTCCATGCTAAGAGCACAAAGCTGTGCAGAACTTCCACCCTGCTATGCTCTTCAAACTCTCACACTGTCAGGGGGCTTCTGTGTTTATCTGTGTGATAAACAACTGCTCATCTCGCTCAGGAGGAGCTCTGCTGGCACAGCCAGCAGCAGCCTCAGCTGGAGCACAGCAATCAGACACCCTGCCTGGGGGCACACGGCTCCTGCACCCACTCAGGCACACTCACATTCCTCAGCTAGTTAAAGATAGAACTGTGCAGTCACACAGACACTAATGAAGAGGAAATGAGGATTATCTGAAGCAGGAGTGTGCACGTGGTTTTCTTTTGCATATGGTTTCATAATGCCCAAAGTGTCATCTTCATTCATCTTCCTTCTGGTTTTATAGTAGGCTTTAAAATGCCTTCATGCAGAGCACTGAGGCTTGTGAGACTGACATTACAAAGCATGTAATGGAAAAGACACTTTCCTATAATTTCTGGGAAAGAGAGATCTCAACCATTAACAAACTACTAGCTGAAATGTGTGGGTTTCAGGTAATATTATTCAGAGTGTTCCCCCACGTTTTTTGTTATTTAATCATTACTATTATTTTACCTTCTATTACTCCACCTCAGAGGGAAGCAGACAGGATTTTGTTTCATTCCTTGCTATTGAATTCATGTGCTGTCTTGGGATGGAAGGATGCAATCAGCTAACTTCTGAAAATGTCTCCTTTTCCTGAGCATACAGACAAGTATCTACTGAAGAAGTATATACAGTGTATATAGTATATAGTGCTTTAAGGATTGACATTTTTTTTGTGAAGATCTGCAATACTATAAGAAATAAGGAAGCTGAAAATGGCCAGTTGTTGCTTTTCTGCTGCAGATATTTTAGATTACAATTTCCTTTCCTCCACTGAACAAATTCTGGTGACTTATTTTCAGTGCCATTGGCTCTCATCAGTTCTTTTTGGGGTCATTAGCAGTTATCACTAATATGCAGAGTGCACATTTTTAGTAGATAGGAGACTGGGAATGAGAGATGCAGCTCTCTCCTCCATGCATGGTAAAATGTGACCTTTTATATTTAAATGGTTAAAGAGGATCTTGAGATGGAATATGTCTTAACATGAGGTGTTTGAAATAGCCTGATAGTGACTCACAATTAAAAAAAAGTTTCTAGAAGACAGAGCTAATCATCCATTAGCATTTGGATGCAATGCTTGTCTTGCATTAATTTGCATGCTTGCCAAAATGATTCTGTCAGAGGAACCAGCTGTGAAATGTAGAAATTAAAATATTAGTTTGGAAGTACTAGATATGCCCTGTAGCTGCTTGCAAAAGGATTTGCATGAATGAAAATGTGAAGCAGCAGTATTATACAGGTGGGAGAATTTCTGTCCCCTCTTTCTCTTTGTCCTCCCTGCTTTCTGTGCTGAGCACGATGTCACATGTATGGAACATCCCCTGGGCCAGCTGGAATCTGCTGTCCCAGCCTGCTGTGCACCCCAGTGAACTACCTGGTGGGGGCAGTACAAGGGAAAAGGACTTAATTCTGTGCAAGCCCTGCTCAGGAATAGCAAAAACACCTCTCTGTTATCAACCCTGGGTTCAGCAGAAATCCAGCACACAGCCCCACACCAGCCACGGTGAAGAAAATTACCTCCAGCCTTGCACACAGAGTATGAAGCAGCTCAGGCCCATCTTCTGTACTACAAATAACTCAAAAGGCTTCGTGACAGGTGTCCCTCAGTGGCATACAGTGGTACCTTCCTTGTCTCACTGAAATCAGACCAGGCGACCATCAAAAAATCCATTTGTGCCAAAGTAGGACCATGGCACTCTCTGACAGTTTCTCTGCTCAAAATTACAACAGGATGCAAGGCAGGTTGAGGAAACATCAACTTGAAATGAGATCCAAGCTTTCCTTCTGTTGTGTGGTCCTTTGCATGATTGAGAGAGGCGATTTCCATCTCTAGCTGTGAGTGGAGGAAGTATTTTTCCCATTCTTGCCCTATATTTTCATTGGGATGGCCACAAAAGCCACATTACTCCTTTCAGTTTCCATGTAAAAATCTCTCCTGTGAGCTGCACAATTGCTATCTAACATGAGATGAGGTTTCCAAACATTCTTCTTTGCAGGCCCTAACGGAGCAGACTGAGTGCATCTCCAGTGAGTCACTCAAACTCACCTAAATAAGATCCTGACATGACTTTTTTCCCTTGTCTTCCCAGCCCAGCCACAATTTTCTTTTAGGTACACCTTATATGTTTCGGAAGGATGTGTTATACTGCTCTCCCTTCAGCATTTTTAGCAATATTGTGTTTGAAATTTAGTCCAAATTATTCTTCAGGAGGTGCTTATCTCAACTGACTTGGTAGATTTATGGTTCTTGATATTTTAGAGACTATCCCTACTTTAATGGCTGGGCTGCATTAATGAATCTTCCCCAGTTCTCTCTTCATAATCCATTCCTTCAAAACTAGCTGTGAATATTTTCTTCCCATTAAAGCTTATTCCTTTGGGTTTGATGTAATTAATTGCCACTTACGACTTAGAGAAAATATTCCAATAAATATTTATGTCACATGCACCATCTACTCTCTGTATACTTAATGTTTAACAAACTTCTGCAAACCTCAGCCTGCAATTCATGTTAGAGGGAGCCTGTGGTTGTAACAGCAGCACAGTCACAGATGTCCACTCTGGAGGTAGCACAAGAGTCTCATTTCTTGACAAAGCAGGTCATGGAGGCACTGAGAATATGCCAGAGTGGAATGCTGGAGAGGACACAGCTGCAATGCCATGCTTGATCCTGTCAGTGCTTATTTACAGCTTTGTCAGAGTAAGGTTAAGCATCTGCTTCTCTTAAGCACAGATAAAAAACCACTGCAGTGTGAGACTGCCATGGAGGGGCAGGAAAGAAGATGGCAGATCTAGACAGAAGATTAAAGACTATCCCAAGTCTGAAGTGACAGGGAAGAGAAGAAAATCTATTGTCAATCTTCCACACTCTGAAATTCATTACTGCTGTATGATATATCTGTGGTACTGAAAATGTGGAAGTGCAACTCTTTAAGGGCACATTTTAATTCTGTCTTAACATTAGCTCATATGTGAATATATATTTTTCAGAGCCAAGTAGGTACAAGAGCAGAAAGTGAAACATATTTTACAGATGATACAAGAAATTCTTTCAGTGGTCTCTTAAGCAAGTACTCAGTCTGCCTGCACTGGGCTCCATAAGGCAGAGAGCAACTGGTGAAGAGGAGGGGTTTTATTTCCCTGTGCAAGCCAGAGAGGGTTTCTCTGGAAGGTACAATTCCTTACCCCAGCAGCAGGAACACCCACACATGCCTGAGAAAGGACTACAGCTCAGTGCCACAATTCAGCCTGCTGCTGTTGATTCCTGCACCTTGTCAGGATGTAATTAAGGTATCGTCAAGCTGAATAGGAAGATGAGACTTAAACCTAAAAATACCCCCAGTAATTATGGTTTAGATCTGGAAAGCAATGGATGGATTTTGATTTCTGAAAGAGACAATGCTGCTCCTGAAAATGGTAGAGTAATTATGGAGTGAAAGGTAAAATAAACACCCTTGTAATTCCCTGTCTATGACACAGTGCTGAGGTGTGCAAGCAATCTCATGAAGGAGGAAAAAGGTCTTAGTACATAGGTCTGGTGGTTTTAGGCAGGAAAATAGGACTTTTTAGCTGTGTTTGCTAGCACTGTAAAACTTCATTCAAACACAGTAAAACACAGCACCTGTTCCAGCTGTGCATGGTCACTATTCAGGAACATGGCTTTGTTTTAAAACCAGCCAACAAATAAAAATCTCCTGTGAGATTCAAGATTGCACTTCTGTACTTGGCTGTGTAAAAAGCCTTGTTGACTGCTATTGTCCCTGGGAACAGTCCTTCTTTCTGAGCTCCTGTAAGACTACACTGTCACTCTTCAGTGAGTGCATGCTCTCATTCTTTGGACACTGAAGAATATATTGGATACAGGGGCCCTGACCAAGGGATAGAAAATGTCCCTGACACAGTGTCTACACTACTGTTAGCAAGCTACCTGGAAGTAATCTAGTATCAAGGATTGATGCAAACAAAATTTAAGAAAAATCTGTGTATTTGTACCTAAACATTCAAAGATATGTAGTGCCATATCTTTAAAAAGACTTAGGTGAAGAAAAGAATGAAAACCACTCATAATCTATTTTAATTCAAGTGAAAGCTGCTGTCCTTTGTATCATCAAAATACACCTTGCCAAAGATTTTTCCTTTCTGCATATGTTATCGTTCAGTTTGAATTAATTTGTGGGAACTGTTTCCTGGATGTTTTTGTTCCATCCCTTGAGTGAGCACTGGCATTTATCTGACAATATGGGGAGATGATTCAAGGAAGACTTGGCTAGAAAAACTAATTTCTTAATTTCATAGTTACTTTTTTCCCTGAAATGATTTACCACACATTTGTACAAATGCCAGGGCAGTAAATGAGATGAAGCAGGAGCTGGAGGAGGAGGTGAGACCACAGAATCCCTGATTTGACCAGCTCAAATTAGTGCATAATGGCACCCTTAAACTCCTCCTGAAGTTGTTTGAAAGCTTGATGGCTAAACTGCAATGAAAGTGATAATGCTGAAATATCTGCTAGGACAGCAAAGCCATGCAGTTGCAAGTCAGTTCTGAAAGTCCACCTGCTCTGATAGCACAGTGACATTCTTCACTATCTCAGTTAACAGAGACACCACAAACCCTGTGATCCATCATCACATTACCTCTTTGCTTTGGTAAAGATCTGGTTTCTCTCTCACTTGTCACTTCACTAAGGTGAAGCATTGCTTCCCTTCTTAGAAAAGCTCAAGTTTGTCTCCTAGGCTGGGTATGTTCTCCTGCACTAAACCAGATTACAACCCTCAACCATCATTCTTTCTCCTTCTGTGCTGTGGATGGATTAGGGTTTTTCCATGTGGCATAAACCCACCCAGTGGCTGCTGCTGTCTCCACTGTCCCACTCCCTCAGTCATGTTGTCCTCCACTCTCCTTTGTGTTTCCATCACCATCATCATCAGACACTTCAGAAAAAGTGCCAATGGCACAGGGGCACAGAAAAGCAGCCAATAATTAGACAAGAGGGTGTTTTGCAATGACTGAATTTCACTGAAGTTTGGGCTGCTGTCCTTGTCCTTTCCCTCTGTTCTGGCCATGTATTCCTGCTGCTCCTTTGGGCTGGATCAAACCAATATCCAACTGCCTATGTCTGTGCATACAGCCTGCATTACTAACATCCCTGCATGGAGCACTCTGGAGAGAGCATTTCTGTAGTTACAGAGTAGGAGCACTTGCAAATGGAAAAGCTGCTGGACTATTTCAAGAATGTTTCAAAACCTTTAACACTTTATTGAAACTGTTCTCTCATCCATCTGCCTGCAAATCCGTTTTTTTTTCTCAGATTTAAGGAGATATAAAACAATTCAAAATGAGCCCTTGTCACATCCTTACTCTTTAAAAAGTATTATCTTGTTATGCTAAGAAATGAGCACCGATTCTTAGTGCTTTGTTTTAATTGACCGGCAGGTGTTTTCCACCTTTCCTACCTATCACTGCCATTTAGGGGTGTAAAGTTTCTGCTTCTCCAAGATATTTGACAAGAAGTTTGTAGGATTTCTGCCAGTCTGGAAATCCTCACATAAAGGTACACTGCTTGGGAAGGAGAGGTTCTACCTTCCTATATCAGTGGTTCTCAAGGACAATTCCTTGTTAGGCTGTGTGGAGTGGGAATGTCTGTCCCGTGTTGGGACAGGATGGTCATGCAAAGAGCGATGGGGTGTGCTGATTTTGTGAGGAGATCATTGGACTCTGGATCCGTTTTGAGAGGCTTTTTTTTTCAGTGCAAATATAATTTCTAATGGCTTTTTGCTGGTCTGCACCATGAAAGGCTGGATAATTTCTTGAAAATTCACTTGCAAGCATCTTGAACCAAATGAATGCTAGTATCTTGCAGGACTATACCACCTTTTTTTCTAATTTAGTTTTGTATCCTGATTTTTTCCTAAATAACACTTTCATGTCTATGTTCATGAAGAATTCCTAAAAGAAAATTAAGATACATCTTTAGCAGTGTGGCAATACCACCTTAAAAATGGAGATGCTGAAGATGCATTGCAAAGTGTTAAATCTTAGCAACTGCTAAGATAAAGTCATAATTGACATTTCTGTGTGCAAGATGAAGAGACTGTGCTTTAGGAGAGTCCAGTGCTAGAAGAAAACTATAAATAGTGGAGTAAGCAAAAGTATGTATTTTTATCTGAATCTACTTTTATTTTATGAGGTCACTCCATGGGGTGAGAAGAATGTCACATTACAGAAATTTTAACTGCATTTATAAATCACTATGTGGAGCTTATGCGTGATTATGCCTCACAAATCCATGTATTTTATTCTATTAGGTGGATTTTGATTAAGTTCTCATTCAGTAGAAACAAACAAAACAAGGATGCATAATTAAACTACTTTAAAAATATTACCTGACTATATTAGCAGGAAACTATGTATCCTAATCTTAGTGGTAAACTGCTGCTAAACAGTACCACGGTTAATTGAAGTAAGTTTAATGAAATGTTTAGCAATTAGACAAATATCCTCCAAAGAGAAAAAACCAAAACCCTTGTAATATTGGTGCAGAGAGAAAAGCTCTTTGAGGCAGTTTAACCTTTTAAAGGAGACAGCATGGCAAAATCAGACAATGTTGCCTGATATAAGGAGAGTAGAAATGGCATAATCTTTCTATAACAACTTATCTTTGCTTGGCATATCCAACCTATCAGAGATAAATATGATTTCCTCTAAGATTCTATGGAAAATTGAGCAAAAAGTCAAAGCTTAACAGGTCAAAAAGCAAGCCATGATTAGTTCTTATATTATTATTTGAGGTAATAATTTCCTCTGAGGAAATAAGTCTTATTTTTAGGATACTGAATACTAAATAGTAAAATTAAGTGACTGTAGTCAGTATGTTTTGCATTAAAAACAATCCCTTCCTATATGAAAAAACAAGGATCCCACAGATTATCTGCCTGCTGAACCTGCTCTGGATAAGATCATGTTCAGGTTCTCACCTTGTAAGGTTGCTCACTTGCTCACTGGGATCAGGCTGTGTATTTTGCTCACTCTGTCTTGTGGAAACTGATAGACCAGTGCTTGGTATGATTGAATTAAGCCAAATAACCTCTGACCATATTCCTAAATGTCAGGACTGCAATGCCACTGCTGTGTCACTCCTGCTGCTCTCAGGGACTCTGCATTGCCCCAGGCAAGGCGTGAAGCCTCCATGGGACTGAGATTCAGTTTCCTGGCAGCAGCAGTCAGGGCTCATCAGCTGGAGCTGAATTTCCACATCCTTGAGGGAATCCCAGCAGACTCCACGAGAGCCCTCAGCTGGTCTTTAGGTTGTGTGCAGCACAGGCAGTGCTTATTTGAGATAAAGCTGATCTTTTCTAAAGCCCTTCTTTGCTCACTGAGACCAGGGAATAGCATTCGAATAGTCTCTTCTGAGTCCTCCATCCATCAAGTAAAAAACTATTAAAAACATAGCCATGCATTCCCATCCAGTTACATGTAGATAGTTTATAAAGCAACATAACTCCTATTTCTTAAACGAAAGCTGATCTTAATATAACCCTTAAATTATAACCCACAATAATAAGATTGAAATTTAATTTCAAGTGCAAAATAATTCTGNCATAGAGGTGGTGGCAGAGGTTGCTCAGAGTGTGGGGCTGGCAACAGTACATGTTAAACTAAAAAAGTCTGTAATTTCCAGCTTTCTTTTAAAAGCAAACATCTGCTCTTTACCTGCCACTTAACAAGTTATGGTTCAGAATAATTTTCTCTTTGGCTTATTTTTCTCTCTTGAGAGTTGCAGATTATGAACATAAAAAAATACAGAGACCCACCAAAGTCTGAAAGCCAAAAGTGGGGAAACCTCTGCAGTAGTCTTTATTAATGTGCTCTGTATATAAATCTGTATTTTTAGTTTGTATGTTTGCTTTTAAAAGAAAGCTGGAAATTACAGACTTTTTTAGTTTAACATGTACTGTTGCCAGCCCCACACTCTACTCAAATAACTCTGCAGGAACTTCTCTCTGGAGGAGATGGCAGTGAGTACTTACTGATGCACAGTTGCTTTCCGACTTGTCTTCTAGAAAGCCAATTTGGCATGGTGTCCTCTGATTCTGCAGCCAGTAGTCTGTTGATTCTAGCAGACNTGATTCTAGCAGACTGTTACTGCAGAGAATCTGTTAAAATAGTTAAAAATAATTAAAATAATTACAATTTTTTCTGAGTGCTATTGTGCTTTGGGGACCTGAACCCTTTTGTTGTAACTCAACGGAAATTTTGTTGACAAAACTGGGGGGAGAGAGGTGGGGGGAGAAAGATGGACAAGACAGACCTGTTTGGTTGGGACCCGTCCATTTATTGCACCTTTAGTCACATCACTTACATATCACCTAAAGTACGAGCCTGTTTTCTTCCAGAACTGAGAGTCCTTGGAGATAGACACTTGAAGGAAATGCCCAAACCCAATATTTTTATTGGAAAATAAAATATTGCTATGAGTTTTGTTCTGTGTTAAAGCGATAAACAGACATGTTAGGAAAACTAATTATTCAATTACACCAGAGTACACAAACTTGCAGCCTTTATGACTGACTGTATCTCTCCCCACAGTAGATCAGTACTATTCAGTCTGCCAGCAGCATCATTTCTGGGACTTCCAAGGCTCCAAACTCCTTAAGTTTTCTGCTTTCTGAGAAGCTGGA
>VZTT01074160.1:26485-58839 GCA_013400855.1 Buphagus erythrorhynchus | reverse complement strand
ATTAGGAAGACTGAAAAGTTCTTAGGCTTTGAGACTTTATAAAATTTCTTGAAAGACTTAGGTTTGCTAAAACTCTGCCTGCTGGAGTTTAGATAGTATTTGTTACACAAGGATAGTTGCTTTTTATTTTCAGTCACTCCATTAACATATTTGTAATTTTCATGTCTTGTCTAATAAAAAAATTGACACAATTTATGGGTCAAAATGAACACTGAATATTTGGATTACTTGCTTCTGGACCACTTGCTTTCCATGCATTGACAATGAACGAAGCTGAAGTTTTCTGTCTAGCTCGGAAGCTTCTCTGTCTTCAGGTAATACTGCATGGAGAGTTGATTGGTTGTAGCAAGAGAACCTAACACTTCTCTGTTGGAGCATAGAGTAAATCACATCAATTTCTCTTGCTTTGTGTCAGATGTAGTATTAGTTGTAATTTTTTTTTCTGAAATAACATATAGGAATGCCAGTGTAGGAGGTTCTTTGACATCTTTATCTGGTACCAAAATAATATTGTCTAAATGTGTTGCAATTTATGATAGAGCAAATGTCATAAATCAACATATAAGATGCTGGTTAAAATGGAACATTTTTGTTACAAGATGTCAGGTTGTACCATATTGATTTTTTGTGTATGTGCCAGGTAAGACAATTTTTGGTCTGTTTTCTGTTGTATGGATTTGAATTAGAACACATATGAATGCATATTCAGTGAAGATTATTTCTGTGTATTTCACCTTCAGAAATACTGCTGCTTCACCATTTAAACTGATCAGAAGAACATTGAAATAATCTTTTTATGATTGCTAAGTTTCATTAATTTTCTTTTAACTTTTCTATTCAGCCAATATCCTAACAGGCCGAATAGGTCCTGTTTGGATATTTCAACTGTCACGTTAAAGCTGCTAAAATGAATATTTCAATCACTAGAGTTAGTATTTGACGGTTTGAGTGGTTGAAACATAGAGTTAGAAAGAAGCCTTTTCCAAATATAATTTTGATTGTCACTTCCCTCCTATCTCTCTTGTGATATATTTATGTATCACTCAGTCTGAAATTCTTCAGACTCAGATCTCTACTATAAGCTTGGGACATGTTAATATATGCACCTGTCATTGTCTCAGTGTGAGTGGCCTTTATAGAAGTGCTGGTGATCTAATGGTGGCTCACAACTGTGTCTAGGGGAAAATCCAGGCATCCATACAGTGTGTTTGAATTGGAGTTTGAATCTCCCCAAATTTTTATCTGAGAACAGGTTCCAATCTCATTCTCTGTAACTCAGGTGAAAAAATGCCTGGGGCTGAATGCAGAAATCAACATCTTTAATGCTATCCATGCAAAACAAGGGTCAAATTTGTTTACAGAATGAAGGTTTAGTTAAATAAAAGAGGATTTCAATTTCATCCTTATTTGATACGGGCATTTTTTCTTTCTTTTTCTTAAAAGACAATCAATCTTCAAGTAAAAAATAAAAGGAAAAACTCTGTCCATGCTTGCTTGTATATTCATAAGCAGACTTAAATAATTTAATAAGAGTTTAATCCTTTTCATTTTTAAATACATTACATTAATCCATTTATATGAAGTCATTATTTCTGGCTCTTTTGTGAGGCAGATATTCATTACCTAACATAGTCTTTTCAGTGGGGAAAAAAAAAGAAAAGAAGAGAAAAAGGGGACAAACTTCCACGAATACAATAAATAACAACAAATACAAGGTTTGTTCCCATTACAGTTTGCATGCTGGTAGCTTTTACCCCACCTCACAGATAGTTAATACTAGACCACAATCTGAAGCCAAATTCAGTTCCAGTTTTCTCACATAACACTGCCAGCTCATGTTCTGCTTCCCATGCTTTGCCCTCTGTTCAGCCCCTGGCACCCCTTGGTCTTGGTGGTTTTTCTCTTCACCTAGATTGTCCATTAAGGAAGCACCTAAATCCAACGTGGGAACATATTTATGCTCCACAGCTCTCATTTCAGAAGGTTTGCACATATCTAGCCTGAGATAACATACAAGATGGCATTTCTAATTATTAAGAGCCCATTACAGTAAATTCATCCTAAATCCTTTCCAAAGGCCAGGCTAACTGTGAAGTCTCTCAGGAGCTATGTCTGCCCTTTGCAGATCAGGCATTCTGTGTTCCCACAATGCATAATTAAGCTGAAGCATTGCTTCCAATAGGGCACTGTGGATGCTTAAACATTTACATAGTGTCAAAAAGCTATTAGATAAATTAGAATGGAAAATAGATCCATGAGGGTGTTATTAACTACAGGGATAACACTTCTGGTTCAGGAAATCACAAAGCCACAAACCCCTGCAGCTGGGAAAGCATGTCAGAGAGTCACCACTGCGTGACCTCTGGGCAGGCACTCACATATGGCCATCTCCCATAGCAGGATGCCAGGCTAGATGAACTTTTGTGCTGATCTGCTGCAGCCACTTGTGTGAAGTATGCAGACTGCAACATTTTGAATGGAACCCACAGAAAAAAGACAGTAAAACTTTCTCTAATGGAAAGTTAGATCTGTTTCTTTGTAGTCAATGACGACTTTGCTGGAGTCAACAAGCCACTGGGGCCATTCCATCTAAGCTAATTCCAGATCTGACTGTTGAAGATACTTGTTGTATGAGTGTGGCTAATCTGAGAATAAATGGGTGTGTATAGTGGTGGTCATTTCTATAGTATTGCATGTATAAATTGAAAAAACATGTTGAAATTTGATTAAATTTTATTAATAACAAAAGGGCCATATTTGGCTGATGCTCATACACAAGAATAAAACATCTGAAAGGCTGCAGACTGTTCATAAGAGCTTTACAAACAACAATTGATTCTCTCTTTGTCACTCACATGGAGAAAAGAAAGTTTGCTAACTGATAAAGTTTCTGGGATTTATCTTGTCTCTTATAACAATAGCAATATGTGAAAGGAGGCTGAATAGGATATAGGAAAATACTCACCTGTTCCAATACCTGTATCATGATAAGTGAATTAATTTGTACTTAGATTCACTGCATTAGCTCAATTTCTATAGCTCCTTTCATCCAAATGTGTATTCCCTAAGTGCCATTCAGATTTACTCAATGGATATATAAATGAGAGACAGAAAATACTGACATTTCTTTAGCAGTACAAAGCAACTCGACCTAAATCTGCACAGCAGGAAGAGACTTGTTAATATTCATTGTTCACACATAGATAACATCTCCACTGAATCAAGAGCTGTCTGCACACATGTTTTTTTGCAGTAAAATTTGGAGTTACATCAGCAGCTAGTTCTGCCCACAGTCTCAAAAGCAGCACAGAAGTGTGAGCTGATGGAAGAGTACAGGTGCTACTGATGCAAAATTTAAGGAGTGATTAGAAGATTCCCAAATGACTGGGAAAACAATTACCGAGACCATCAGCCTGCATGCTTAAGGGCATTTAAATTGCCACCGAATAGCTCAGAAAAGATTTACATATGTTATGTTACAAGGCCACTCCAGTTGTATTTTCTTCTGCTTTCCACTGAAGCATTAGATAAAGGACAATCTGTCTGCCAAAACAGTTGAATAATTTATTTCACAGAGGCATTTGCTTACAGAATTCATTCATTATATTTACATAAGGTATTCTCATGGACTCATAGTGTCTAAGTTAATTGGTCTTTCTATATGTACACAAACCTGATAAAAATTCTAAAAATGCACAGAAATACAATTTGAAATTCTCCCCAGTAGCTAGTTATGCTGCATATTTTATGAAATCTCTTTGCAGGTTTTTTCCAGCATTGGTGTACCTAGAAGTGTCATAAAAGGACATTGTAGGGCTGGTTATCCAGGAAAAATGTCATGGTAGTATCTTCAAAAGGTTGTACCCCCTTAAGAGTGCAGCAGGGAAATTGAAGAATAAGAGGTAGGCTCATGAATTAAAATTATGTGTCTTATTTCATCATTTCCATTGCTGTTAGCATGATCACAGTTGGTGGTCCTAGAATTAAGATATTTTTGTGCACTTAATTTTAATGGAAGAAAACATTCTACTTAATTTCACCAATGAAAACAAATTTCAAAATTTAATGTTCTGTTATTAAATACTTTCACTTAAGAACTTGTTTCTTTAAAGATTGTTGTGAAGGATAATGTGTTTTATTACAATTCTAAGATAATACTATTTGGAATTGTTGTATAAACACTGGCATAATAGCATTTGTTTCACTTGCAGGATTTGGCTAGAGAAAAATGGTACATTTGCCAGATGCTTTATACCAAGAAATAGGTATTACCAATATTTGCATATTCTATTTTACTAATTTCTCTTAGTTCGTACCCGGTCCCATTTACAGCAGAGATTATGTACTGAAAGACAGAGACCACTGATCCATTGCAAAGATTGCTTACATTCCAGACTGTTCCAGTCTGTTTCATTACATCTTCTGTTAAACTGGTTTTCATCTTTTTCTGAGGACTGAGATGAAAATCTCTAAAAAAGTTAGAGATTACATGCTTTTGTTGAACATGAGTTGTCATCCGTACAGGTGGACTTTGGACTCCTAAAGAGCCATGTTGGGTTATTAAAATCACCTTGATGCAGCAGGGTGTTCCACTGTCTCAAACAGTGAAAGCTATCCTTGACCCTGAAAGCCAGGGGCAATGTTCCAATGGGAAAAAATCACATTTATTTCTGGAATTCAGTGTAGTATTGAGTGTTGTTTTGTTGTTGTTGTTGTTGTTTGTTTATTTGTTTGTTTGTTTCTGAAGGGTTTAAATAATGTAACTTAACTGTAATAGACAGAAAACCATTTCAAAATTGTAACTTTATTGAAATCAAAAACTATGAAATAGCCTGTTTCTTTAAAGATTATGTGAAAAAATGATAACTTTTAGTGTAATTCTATATGCATGGTTTATGTTAGAAGTCCTGAGAGGGAAGAAACTAGGTTTTATCCATATTAGTTCATCACCTCTTCCTAACAGGAAACAGACAGGCCAGATGTCAATGCAAATGAAAGCTGTTTCAATTTTTAAACCCTCATTGACCAGGTCTGGTTATTATCTCCCTGGGATCTGTTCAGTGCATCCACCGGGTCAGATTCTGCCTGTCTTTCTCCAGTTCTAGTTGCATCAAGGTATTACAAAACTATAACATTTAGTATGCTCAGGCATGGGAGTTTGAAGTTAAGCAGCTAAATTTGAGAAACACAGCCGCCTGTCTGAAAACTCTTTCCAAATTCAATTTACAGAGTGTTGTGTGTAAGGCATGTCCACATCATAGCTTTTATTTTGCCTTTAGTATGTGTGCACTGCACCTGATGACAAACAAATTTTGACAAACTGTATGACTTGCCTTTGGGCCCCATTGCAAGGAGATTTTTAGCAGAAACACAGTGCCCTTCCTCACCAGTCTCATAAGACCTTCATCATTACATGAAGAAATAACTACATGAGCATCCACATGGGTGTTTATACAATGCTGTTTGGTGATGTTCCTGCTACCAGGCTGAACAATCTCAGCAATACAATCAGGGAGGCACTTTATGGCTTTCTGTGATGAAACCACAGATAGCAGGAGGTGGAAAGATACAGCCTTAAGGAGGGAGGTGTTATACCTCTCAACTATAATATTTATTTTAAGACTCTCTGGAAGGTGAACAGAGCTGCTAGTGTGTTGTGTTTCTAGGACAGAGACAAAAGCTGCTGATGGGATCATATTAACTCTGTGTACATAGTATTCCTCATAAGGGATACAGGTTTTAGGAAGGAAATATAGCATTTACTACAGTGCTTGGGCTTGTCTCCATTTATCTGTGATAGATTATGAATTCAGACCTGCTCAATACTCTTGCAAGTAAGGACTTAGATGACTCTTTTCTCAAGTAAACCAGCCTGATGACAGAGAAGTTATTCAGGAAAAAGTTGGGATGATTTCATATGCCAAACGTTCAGTGAGCAGACTGGCATAGATGTCTTAGCACTTAAGGATATGAGAAAGTGTGGAGAGATTTCCAGTGTGATTCTGTGGGATGCTAGACTTACCCCACTATATCCATACCATGAAAATGAATGGTAGAGAGTTACTTAGAAAAGACAGTGACAGGATAACTTACCACTTGTGAGATTAGAAAATATAGAAGCTTTTCTGTTTGCTTTTTTAGATATTACTAAAAATATATATATATTTATTCGTTATGATCTCCGCTCTACTGAGTGATTGAACCTACCTGAAGTTAAGGGAGACACCTGCTGCACACCAGAGTTTCTGCCTAGAGGCAATGAAATATGCACATATACTTTTCAGAGATATATGTAATAACATCAAGAATACTGAAAGGCAGCAATTTTTATGAGCATTTTTGGCTTTGTGTTGACTGCATCAGAGAAGGAAGTTTCTATATATTGTATATTCTGTGACTCTCTATTAGCCTGTCATTTTGAGAGGCTATGAGAAGCCAGAATGGCCACAATTGTACCTTCCAGCCTTCAGTGAAAATGCCATTGCTGGTTTGCTTTGCAAGCCTGAGAACAGTTCTCTGTTGAATGCTAAAGAGCCACAAGCCTTATGAAATGAGGTGAGATATTTGATACTGTCTGAAAAACATGCTGACCAAGACAAATTTTGCAGAGAAAAATCTGAAGAATTTTAGAATTTCAGACTTCTGTATCCAAAGGATGGTACTCTTCACAGTCTAGACAGTCTATTGTAGAGAGTTTTATATTATATTCCCAGAAATGCTTTTGTTCTAAGCAAAAAATATTTTACCTAGAGTGAGTAAAATTTAGCCACGTTACTATTGTGTGGTCCTGAAGGGAACAGGTTTGCAGAGGACAAATAAAACCAGACCTGCTGAGCTTGATGCAAACTGGTATCCCAGGACTATAACCCAAAGGCTCAGTTAAGAAAGGAAAAATCTTGTGTTTAAACCCCCAGATACAAGTGCTAATTAGAAACTGAAGGAAAAAACTCCAGCAAAAAATTAGAAGAGGCTCCCTTAGAGAGACTAGGAGGGAGACAAAGCTGTTACCTGCTTAAATGATCGGTATTTTTAAGAATAAACTGTTTCTATCCCATATATTTTCATCTTTCTTTTACTTAGAAGAGGGTATCTGCTTTTCTCTCATTCTGCTTTAGACACTTTCTTCACCTTGTAAAAGGTGAGTATACTCATATGGATGTTGGAAAGATAATAGGTGTTACCATATGTGACAATTGCCTTTTGTCAGTATGAGGCCTTGAACTTGCTTGAAGAATAGCAGGAGATCTGGAAGGGAATGGGGAGCCAATTTGCCTTCTAGGGCCCCTGGAGTGAACCCTGCTGAAAAGTGGCTGACTTTTCAGGCTGTGTCATGTGCATGTATGCATTTAAGGTTTGCCAGGAGATCAGATACAGAAACTTGAATTTCTTTACGTGCCCAGATGTGTATTACCTAATTATTAACAACAATGAAACATTTTTCTTAGTTTAGAGGGTACAGAGTGTCTCTATACCTAAGAAATATTAAAAATCATGGCACATTTTCTGTTTGGTCGTTTGACTTTAAGTCTTCAAATTGAATCTAAATATTATATTTTTAATCTTGTTACAGGTCAGGAATTCAATGCATTGACTTTGCCACAGGTCAGGATTTCAATGCATTAACCCAGGTGTGTTAGGAGAGCTTATGTGACCATACATGGTTCATGGCTCTCTAAAGACAGTCTTATCAGACTCTGCTGAAACACAAATGTTGCATCATGTGTTTGGAATAACCTTTTGTGCTTGTTCAGGGAGTGGGAATGGAACAGAGGAAATTTTGTCACAGTATTTCTTAATTAGAATTAAATCATGGCACAGAGGAAACACAGAATATAATTGTGATTGAGCAAAAAGAAAAGATGAAAATTTAAGAGCAATTTATTTGGCTTGAACATTAAAGTAATGCAGTTATTACAGACCTGGAATCAGGGACATACTTTTCCTCATCTATTCAAAAATTATATATAGCTCAGGGAACCTTCCTGAATAATTATTCTGGAAGCTTTTGCACAGGTTCAACTATGTGCTGAGAATAGCCTTGGGGAATTTAAAAGCTAAAATAACAATGCTTGGTAAAGGATTAGAAGAATTAGTCAGTCAGAGAGGCAAGTTTTGACAAAGGCAACAGCAACAACGCCAACAGTGGCTACACTAAGTTCTGAGCACCAGAATGAGCTGGGCAGGGAGTTCCTAGAGGCAGGGAAGCTGAGCAACAGCTGAGAGACCTGAGTCACCAGACCCTGAGCCACACAGGATCACCTGGAAAAAGCAAAGAGCAACGACCTTTGGTGACTTCCCACTGCAGGAGACAGGGGCTCCCACCTGCCCACCTAACCTCTGTCCTGAGAAGTTTGTTGCCTGCCCAGGGCTTGAATCAGAAATGTCACAGAAAGACTGCCAAGGCTTCTCAACATATATTATCCCCTGTTTGTCTTTCATGCAGGGATTGATGAAAACAAGGGTAAATTTGAAACCATCATACATGGTTTCAGAGCTCTGGGGACACTGGACAACGGTCTTTGAGCTGAGGTAGTTTTCTCCTTGATATTGCCAGTTATGGTAAATGTTGAGAGAAAAAGTGATTTCTCAAATAAATGACTGGCTATATTGTTGGTGTTGGCAAGAGGGGCTTGGTTTCTGTAACCATGGGACCCTGTCTGCTGGCAGCTGATAGGGAGAGATGAGATCCACCACACTCCTGTCATCACTCAAGCGTAAGCAGGAAATACACAGGAGATGGAAGCAGGATCAGCCCACTTGGAATGAATATTGCTAATAACACAAAGCCAGGAGAGTGGCCCATACCCCAGAGGGCTGTGCAGACCTTCAGAGAGAGCCCTACATGCTGGAGAGATGGGCAGGGAGGAACCTTCTGAAATTCAACAAAGACAAATACAGGGTCCTGCACCTGGGCAGGAACAGCCCCAGGCACCAGCACAGGCTGGGGGGAAACTGCTGGGAAGCAACTTGATGGAAAAGGACCTGGGGGTCCTGGTGAAAACAAGCTGTCCATGACCAGCACTGCCCTTGTGGCCAAGAAGATCAATGGGATCCTGGGGTGCATTAGGAAGAGCACTGCCAGCAGGTCATGAGATGTGATCCTGCCCCTCTACTGAGCCCTGGGGAGGCCTCANTCATGAGATGTGATCCTGCCCCTCTACTGAGCCCTGGTGAGGCCTCAGCTGTGTCCAGTTCCGGGTTCCTCAGTACAAGAGAGACATGGAGCTCCTGGAGTGGGCCCAGTGGGGGGCTGTGAAGATGATGAGGGGGCTGGAGCTCAGGAGGACTGGCTGAGGGAGCAGTGCCTGTTCAGCCTCCAGAAGAGATGATTGAGAGGGGCCTCATCAATGTCTATATGAAGGGAGGGTATCAAGAGATTGGATCAGGCTCTTCTTCATGGTGCCGAGCAGTTGGACAAGAGGCAAAAAGCAGAAACTGATGCACAGGAAATTCCATCTGAATATGAGGAAAAGCTTCTTCACTGTGTGAGTGACCATGGACTGGAACAAATTCCCCAGAATCTTGGAGTGTTGGTGTTTCCCCACTGGAAATATTCAGGAACCATCTGGACAGTCTGGTGCAATGAGCTGTAGGATGACCCTGTTTGAGCAGGGAGGTTGGACCAGATGACTCACTGTGGTCACTCCCAACCTGACACATTTTGTGATTAATATCTCAAGGTATCCTGGGCCTGGGAGGAAGTAAAAGAGGGCTGTTGAAGGACTAATGGATTTGAAAGGAAAAAAGTATGAAAGTAATGGATGTTATGATTCAATTGGGTTACAGAAAGACTTTAGTATACGACTAAAGACTTCATACATGTGATGCAAGAGAATTTTAATTTGAAAAGGGGAAAAGAAAAAATTTGGAACCATATTGTCAGGCAAAAATACATACATAGATAAAGCACTGGTGCATAGCTCAGTAGAACTCGATGACTGTTCATCTTTTTTCTATTTTCTGTTTCTATTTTCATCTGTTTTTCTTTTTTCTGTTTCATCTAATTTCTGCTAGTAGCTTTAAAATACTTATTTCACGTTCCTAGACATATATGCCAGCTCTTCAGTTCTGTGCCCACTTGACCAAAGTTATAATATTTTCCTTTCAGCTAAGGCAAATTTTATATGGAAAAATGCAAATACAAGAATTTCATGCCCCAGGCCTGAATTTTTATTCTAACCAACTCTCTCTTGCCCCTTCACAGCACATCACACTAGATTTTATATGCAAATGTATTGAAACAGCATAGCTTCGGTCCCCCCTCTGGTGGAAATGAGCAAAACTGCAAATGCTACAGAATTGTTTTATAGCTAATGGTCAGACCAACAGCCCAAACAAACCCTTTTGTTCATTTTCTGAGTCTTGGCCTCATGCATTTTGTTTTGTGCTAGCTGTGTTTTATAACACTTATTCCCAGTGTTATAAAGCTGCTCTGAAAAAAAGAGACACACACACAAAAAAAAAAAGCCTATGTTATGTAACAATGATAAAACAGCTGTATTTCTATGTTGTTATTCCAATGACCTATGGAAAGTAGTAAATAGTTTGTCCTCTAATTGGCCACAGGTACAAACTAGACATCTTATGGTTTCATACTAACAGGCAAGAATGAACACTCTTAGATTATTTTAATAGTAGTTTCCATTATCATGTCCATGTATAAGATAATATCCCTTGCCTTTACCTTGAAAAGACTAGTAGAAATTTATGTATTTGGCTGTAGGACGTGCAAATATGGATCCATTTTAAAAATACAGAAAACTCTTTTTCTCTTATAAGTTTTCAAAAAGAGGTACAATAAGAGAAGTGTGATAAGACCCAATTAAAATTCACAAATGATTAAAGATGTTCCAGAAAAGAGCAGAGAAAGTTCTGTTCTTACTTTGTGACAATCAAGATTTTAAAGAATAAGGATGTAGACTGATCATCAGAAATATTTGTTCAGCTAGAGATTATACAAAACACTACTGCAATAATAGCTCTTGGTTTTGTATATCTTCCTTTAGAGGACCCATATTCCTTAATAGCAACTGAGATGTAATACAAGAAACATTTACACGCAAAATGAATTTAAAATTTCTTTATTATATGGAGGTTTTGCTGAAAATAATGTCTACCTCATTCTTGAATTTTCAAAGTACTTTATCTTTCCTGTGTCTAGAAGTAAACATTTTAATCTTATGTGAAACTAAAGTTGAAACGTCATCTTTTTTTCTGAAAATTGGAGCAGAGCTCTAATCCAGTGTCTTGACAGTGAATAATGCTCCGTGAATTCCCTGATCATATTGTAGGCTTGTGAAACTCAGCAACAGAGACAAACTTATGAAAAAACAAACCCACTCCTCAAATTCAGACTTAATAGCTTTTCTATTTCTAAAATGACTTTTTAATGTTCTAAACTTACAACATCACTTTGAGAAAATTTTCAGACTGCTGTTAAAGCCCAAAAATGTTTCTGTTTGCCTTTGCCTATCTCTGTAGCACTGCAGCTATAGTTATTTAAAACTGATCTTAAAAATTGACATAGTAGTTTAAAAAAGTCCAAGACAGCAAAAAACTTAAAATGAGATTTGTTCCATGGCTAGACAAACATTGCAAAAATTATATTAACACCACATTTTCAGGAAACAGGCAGCAGAACACAATTTTGTCAGAAGGGCAAATAAAAGACAAATTTCAGAGAAAACAAAGCAATAGGCTAGGCATAAAAAAAATAAGTGATGTTAAGAGAAGGTTAAAAAAACCCAATCAGTATATGGTTAAGGCTTGAATAATATATCAGGAAACATTTTGTAAAAATACCCTAATGTCAGAAGACACTGAATAACTGAAAAAGCTGCATCAGGCAAGTAAATCATAAGGAGTAGAAATTCTAGTAGATAAAATTAAGTAACAGTGGAAACTTAATTTTACCTTTAGCATCTAGGTTTTTAGAATAGGTCCAGGTTTCTAACCCCATCAAGAGTCTACATAAGAGGTGGAATATTTTAAGAGCTAGAAAAGCACCTGCCTTCTAGGTAGATTTAATGAACAAGAAATTGAGTTGACCATAAGTTTAGTGCTCTTGAAAACTGAAAACCCAAGGGTTTTGAGGCATCTACACACAGACATATAAAAAGGTTTGTACCAAAAATATCTGTTCTTCTTTTCTGTATAATAAACTGCATGTAAAAGGAGACTTTTGATGACCTTTGGTGATGCTCTAATAGTCATAGGGTAAAGCAAACAGAACACAGCAAAGAATCATTGACAGAGTAATAGAAGGATGATAAACTGGCCCAGAAAAGATCAAGTGGTAAAGTAAAAGAATTTCTGAAAGCTCTTGCTTTGAAAGAGGGAGCAAATATACTGTCTGTTGTTTGTTTCTTTCTATGATCAGGCTCATGGTCTCTGCAAATAAACAGGACTGCCTCAATGAAATATACAATGCTAAATCAGTGTTTTCTCCAAAGGTAAAAGACTACAAAATCTGAATTTTTACAGTTTTGCCTATCAAGCGGTAATGATATTTTTCTCAGTGTGCAATAGAATTCATGTAGTTACATTTTTTTAGTGCAGCTGTCATGTCAAAAGCTTCTGCTTTTAGAAGAAATATTCACCACAGAGAATATATAGGACTTTGGTGTTTATAAAACCTAAAGTAGCAGTTTCTCTAGAAATAAAAAGAAAGATTATTTCTCAACTGCAGAAATTTCACAGCCAGAAAGAAGAGTCTGAAGGCAGTTGGAAAGCTGTATGACAGGAAGGCATCACAGAATCACAGAGTCATAGAATGGTTTGGGTTGAAAAGAACCTTAAAGATCACCTGTTCCACCACAGTTGCCATGAGCAGGGAATTTTCCACTAGATTAGGTTGCTCAAAGTCCATCTAGCTTGGCCTTCAACAGTTCCAGGAATGGGGTGTCCACCACATCTCTGGGCAACCTGTTCCAGTGCCTCACCATCCTCACTGTGAAGAATTTCTTCCGAATATATAATCTAAGTATACCCTCCTTCAGCTTAAAGCCATTCCCCTCTGTCCTATCACTACATTGCCTTGTGAAAAGTCCCTTTCCACCTCTCTTTTAGGCCCCTTTTAGGTACTGGAGGACACTCTATGGTCTCCCTGGAGCTTGTTTGTATCCAGGCTGAACAACCCCAAGTCTCTCAGCCTGTCCTGTCTTCAAAGCAGAGGTGCTACAGCCCTCTGATCTTTGTGGCCTCCTTTGGGCTCACTTCAGCAGGCCCCCATCCTTCCTATGCTGGGGACCCCAGAGCTGGATGCATCACTCCAGATGGGGTATCAGGAGAGCAGTGGGGAGGGGGACAACCCCTCCCCTTGCCCACTGGCCATGCTGCTTTCGATGCAGCCAAGGACACAGATGTTTCTGGGCTGACATTGCTGGGTGATGCTGAGCTTCCCATCAACCACTACCTCTCAAGTCTTTGCTCTTAGGGCTTCTTTCATATATCCATGTNCCAGAGCTGGATGCATCACTCCAGATGGGGTATCAGGAGAGCAGTGGGGAGGGGGACAACCCCTCCCCTTGCCCACTGGCCATGCTGCTTTCGATGCAGCCAAGGACACAGATGTTTCTGGGCTGACATTGCTGGGTGATGCTGAGCTTCCCATCAACCACTACCTCTCAAGTCTTTGCTCTTAGGGCTTCTTTCATATATCCATGTTTGGAATTGCCCTGACCCAGGTGCAGGACCTTGCACTTGGCCTTGAGATTTCTTGAGATTTGCACAGGCCCAGCTCTCAAGTCTACTGAGACCTGTCTGGATGGCATCCAGAAGAGAGTGCTGTCCTAATCCTAATGCAGATGGGCATGGCTGTGAAGCTGTGCAGCTATTTCTATTTCAAGAAATACCCAAATGCATGTGCAGGTGGTGATCTGGCTTCTTGCCCCTAACCTGAACTCTGACACTAGGCTATGTTTGATGGTATTATTTTAAAAACTCATATATATAAATTATTCCTAGTTACACTGATTCGTGTGTCAGTTTCCCCATTGCAAATGCTGCATTATGAAAGTCCCAAGTAGGATGACTGTTTTGGGAGTTATTGATCTCAGACTGCTTCTTAGCATACAATACAGAATTCTTTTGCCTAAATATTTTCTCAGTGTTTTCTGATTCTGATATAATAAAAATTATTCTGAGCTAGCTACATATTTACTTACTATTTAAGTAAATATTAGAATGGTCCATGGACAGTACAAAGCTAACTGTCAAACTATCAAGACATCTGTTGTGTAAGAAGCCAGGATCTGTCCTTTGCTAACATAATTGCTGTATTGCTTTGGTGATTTAATGCTGACATGTATAGAGAAAGCAATAGATTCTAGTCTTGTGCTTGCTTTTAAAAAAAATATTTTTCTTTGTTATGTGAGTTCATTCTTTGATACATAGTGTGAAACATCAATACCAAAGGAAGGGAAAACAAATAAATTAAAACATTTTTGTTTAAGTATAATTTGTCAACTAAAGGATTGCAAAGCACTTTTAAGAAAGCATTGTATCCACTGAATACACACTGAAGTGTAATGGAGTCTTTCCACAGAATCCCTGGGCTTTGATCAAGGCTTAAAGAATTAACTCTATTAACACCCCAATGAAGTAATATATGACTGGGAAAAGTCAAAAGTAGAAGAGATACTTAAGTTATACACTCTGATATAATAATACTGTGAATAGAACTGAAAAATATTTTCAGTCTTATGTCATGTACCTCATATACTTTGCCAGTCATAAATCACATTCATTTCAAGGCCTTGAGGCACTATACATAAATCAGTAAACACTTCTAGTATTAGAAGAGTACTGAATGCAGCAGGATAGAACAAAGTTAACCTGTTGGACTCCTGTTTGTAGAAGATTGTAAGAAAAATAACAAAAACTCCAACTCTTACACTAAATGTAACTCATCATTTTTTATTGACCATCTTGAAAAATAAAAATCACTGTTTGTCTTGGAGAAACTGTATTTGGTTATTTAAAACAATTTGCTTGGAAATAGCTGTGAAACATTAAGGACAGCCTGAAAAAGAAAGCCTTCTACTCAGCATCCTGGCAGAATTATCTGATTCAGTGGTCAAATACTCAATACTCAAAATAATGGCCTTCAGAAACGTTTTATTTGATTTACAGTAATTTTCTTCTCTTTTCAAATCTTTAAAAAACAACAGTGTATTGACATAGTTTAATATCTCGTGGTTCAAAACAGTTCCAGGCATTATATGGAACAGTCCTAATCTATAAAATATGGTCCTCTTTCTACAAATCATTACATCCATGAGTAACTTTATGTACAAGAGTTATTCCAGGGATATGCAGGGACTCTTTACACCTCCACCCTTAATCATTCACAGAGTGTGTACACTAAAGGCACACAGGTAAATGCTTGTGTAAATAATGCATCAAATTAAAAGGCTAGGGTGTTTTAAATTCACCTGTAGCTTTCATAAGGGTACCATGACTTTTTAAAATCCTACTGGTTACAGGACGCAACAGAGTTCATGCAGCAAGTAGAAAGCAGCACTGAAGAAAAGAATGGAGAAACATGTCTTGAAGTTATCAAGATTTGTTAAACTGTGTGAGTGATAATTCATACCAAGTATGAGGAGTGTAGGAATCAATTCTGTAGTAGTAGGACTATGATGACAGAGGAGGGCAGCTGGAAGTGACAAGCAGGAGCTGCTTAGGAAGAGAAGGAAGAGGGTTATTTAGTGATATCCTTGACTGTGAGAGGCGGTTCCCCATGTCAGTGCCATAAAACTGGAGCACAGATCGCTAATGCAGTGATGCTGGACTGTGGCAGTGACTACGGAGTGATACTGTGGAATGATAGATGTGGGAGCTCTTGGCACCACTGACAGATAATTAGGGAAATTGGCAGGGCTATGGGGGAAGAAAGCTGAAATCTATTGTGCACATAAAGAAGATGAAAACCTGTTGTTGGGAGGAATATAAGGGCTTTTATCTCCCGTAAGTAAGGAGGGAATTGAAAGCTCTCTGATGAAGGTAGGAACTTAGTGTCAGAGAGTGGAAGGTAACCTGAATAATGACAATTTGCCAAGCTTGAGCCTGCTGCCTTGTAGAGAGCTTGCCATTTGTAAATGAGAAGCTTTCAACAGGGAAGAAATATAGAGGCAAAAATACAATTTGGTGTCTGCAAAGGCGGGTGTTACAGAGATTCATGAAAAACATTGGCAAAAAATGCAGTGTAAGGCTGAATGCTGTGATCTTTTTTAAGATGACTTGGAACTTAATCAAAGTTAACCACAACAGTTCAGTTTTAGCTGTAATAATAATAATAAACATGACAATGTACCTTAGAGTCTTTCAGTCAACTTCCTCTGGAAATCTCATGCCCTAAGTGCCTGTCACTGCTGTAATCTGCATTAAGCAAACTCTCCTTTGGACTTTAGGTATAGACTCTGAAGCAGAGAGGAGTTTCCATGTAGATTGGAGTGTCAAATACTGAAAGAAAACACAGAACCAAAGAATAGGTGTGCTTGTTCAGGCCAAAGGATCCTCCTAATACTCTACCCCTAATGAGTGGAGATAGGGGCAAGGTGGCTGGCAGGCACAGAAGAGCCTAGACTCTGCTATTACTACACTAGATCAGGTTGGTTTCAATCACAGGTTAATGAGAAAAGTTTTTATGGCTGTGGCCACACTTTACTGCAACATATGTACATTTTCTTCACTCACATAAAGTGTACTTAAATGAATTCATTTACCCTGTGTTTCTTACCTGGACATTCATCACTTAACTGGTGATTATAATGACTGTTCTTTGTACTTGGATTCTTTAGGGAGTGGGCTGTAGGTAAAGTACCTTGTGTTCTTTAGGTGTTTATAACCTATTAATTTCATTGAGAGTTAGACAACTAATTAGAAGGTACATGCCTGAAAACCTTTGATAAGGTAGACCTTTGTTTCTGCAAACAGATGCTATGCTGCTGATAGTACAGCAACAGAGTGAAGTTACAGTGTGGATGGTTTTGTACATATGCAAGGAGTTGGACCTTAGATAGACCAAGACTTTTTCTTTTAAAATGCCCTACAAAATACTCTGCAACTTAGTGAAGTTACTCAAGCTCAGCAGATCTCAGTTCTTCTCTAGCTACTTTCAGTTACCAACATCTGTCTCTTTTGAAAACACAATACGGGCAACATTTTTAAGATGCTTGTGGAAATATAGGACCAGATGACTACAAATTAGTAGAAAGGTGAAAAATAGATGCAGATGGCAATGAATTTTATATATTTCAATTTAATTTCTATACAGTGCACATATACACTCTTCTTAATTAGGAAGGGAAGCAAAACACTTTCTTGGGTTAAGGTACAGTAAAGATCTGTTTTCATGACTATCTAAACGTCTTTGTCTCAGTAATACAAATACCTTCTATGCTGCATTCCACAAGTCCTGACTGAAAATGAATCTCTTTGAAACTTTCTTTTTGTCTCCTATTTCTGGCTCCAGATAGTGAGATGTGTATTTGAATGGGGATTTTGGTTCTTTTGGGGGTATTTAGATGTACAAATCTGCCAAAACACTCTGTCTAAACAGTCATTCCCCAAGAAGTCTGTGAGACTTTCAATTTTATTACTGAAGTGAATCTACAGCCAAAATGGTTTCCTTGCCTCTTTTGTGCAATTTTCTCATGATTACACTGGGGAGCAGAACCTGATTGTACAATAAAATTTACTTGGTATGCAAAATTCCAGATATGGAATCAATGAAGGTGCTCAAATGGAATTTAATGGTGATGATGAGTGACAGATGAGAAACCAGCACCCTCTTCTAAACCTAGACTAGCTCAATGAAGCCATTGAATTGTAGGTGTTCACTAATTTCAGAAATGCCAGTGATTGCTTAATTTTAGTATATTCAGTAAAAAACCAGTAAATGTAGGTTTAAAAAATGCAAATCATGAGCTTTTTCAGAAAGAACTGCCTCTGTGTTTCTTTTTCAAAGAATACATTAGACAATATATATGATTCATGTAGTCGATGCACTGTGAGAGCTGTGATCCCAGTGGGCGACTACCAGCAAGGTGCAGATGAGTTAGCTTAACTGATAATGAGGTACATACAGTGTTATGGATTCTCTCATGAGCAAAACAGAATCAACTTGAAGAATTTTTACTGTATCTTGTTGCCAACTAAACAAATTTTCTAGTTGTTGATTTGAGTATTCAGAGGGAAGGAAAATATGCACAATAAACCAAACCCTAAGGAAAAGACTTGGCCCTTGCTTTCCCCAGGTTCAGCTTAAGTCAAACACTGCTCCACTCCACTTCCTGTCCTCAATTTTCCTCAGTTTTGTTCACGTGTAGCACCCAGTCCTTCCTTTGGAGAGCAGATGGGAAACAGGGAGTCCAGGATTAACACAGAACCTTTCCTACCTGCTTCTCCTCTGGTGACCCACAGCTGGGGTCCCTCAGGGCTGTTTCTGTCCCAGGGCAGGTCATCCACTGCTGAGGTTTTGGGGTCAGTAAGTTGCTTACACCTGCACTGCAGCCATCCAGAATTGGTTGTGAGTGGCCTGGGGCAGTTCATGCCCTCCTCTGGGCACTGCTGTAGTTCCTACTACTTAAACCCGCTCAGGCGCAATACGCTCTTCTAGACTTTATCAGGAACTGACATATTTTTTTTTGCAGGTGGTTTTGAATTTTTTTTTACTGACATCTGATACAATTTCAGAAAATTTAATCAAGAAATTAAATCCCTGCTACATAGGGTAGCTAAACAACACTAAGAAGGGCTGAAACACAAATTTCAGTCACTTGCTAAAAGTGAGATTCTTTCTGCATCAGTGCATGAAAAAGCATGGTGTGCAATGGGAGGTACAGCTTCCTGGATGGATGTAGGTTGTGACAGGAAGATAATATCTTGTTAAATATCTTGTTTTGGTTTTTTAAGAGTAAGAATGGTGGATGTCCTAGCTGCAGGTCAGGTGACAATATTTTCTGTGAAGATTTGGTTCCTTTTAGTTTTTCCTCATTTCTTTTTCAGAACTGCTACTTGAGCTGCATTGTCCATCACAAAAGTAAATTTGAACATAAACCCTGAAATCCTAATGAAGAGAAATGAGATGCTAATGGAGACACTAGGATTAGGATCAAGGCCACTATGTACAGGAAAACAGCTTGCTGAAATGGCTATTTTAAAAACCTGAGATGAAACATATGTAACCAGTATTTTTCTTCTGTGAACTGATAAGCATATTTCTCTTGTTAATGAGAAACACAATCTTTCTGAATTTGAATTTTTAGGTTTTTAGGGTTTATAGAGTTCCCCTTTCTCCCCTTCCCCCCAGTTGCTATCCTACTTTTAGAAAATGATACAAAGATTTTCTTTTCATTTTGCAAAATGTGGCAATGAATAAATACTCTTACTTGGATTAGAGACCAACAAAAGTTATGGTAATACTTTTGCATTCGGGAATGTTCTTCAATTAAATCCCTTGATATGTAAAAGAACACTCCTTCCCTCAGTATCTGTATAAAAACCTCCAATGGTCCTAAGATTTTATATATTACACTGATTTTTGCAGTGACATGTTGATTATGAAACTTTTTCTGAAGACGAAAACTACATTTTTTTTAAAGATAATTTGCCCTCAGTGCTGTACTGGGCTCAGGTATACACAACTGTATTGTGCCTTAGCAGAAGGCAGCGGATGCAAAAATAAATTCTTTTAGCGTAACTGCCTGTAGAAGTTATTTGAGCTGAGATATTTTACCTTTCATTTGCAGGGGGCTAAAATATTTCTGCTCAGCTGTATTGAGTAACTCATTAAAACGTGGCAACACGTCCACAAGTCTAAGCCGTCTGTGGCTTCCCACTCTGAGCAGCTCAGTCCAGGTGCTGATATTTATAGGATAACAATCAAGCCAATGTAGTCACAGGATTAATCTTATATGGCTCCAGATGTGTGGGAATGAATGTGTTTATATGTAGGTTCACAGAAGTAGCTGATAAATATAATTTTATACCAGTAAGTATTAGAGGCAAAAAAAAAAAAAAAGCTTACACCAGCTTATCAGTAGACTGTACCTTACAGCAGCACTTGTCTTATACAGGGAACCAGTTCAGGTTTGTGTGTACACAAATAGCAGAAACAAAAGTTTCATTGGGATATTCCCCAAGCTCTGTAGTGAGATCATTCAAACACTGATCTCCCAAAATAACAGAAATACAAGTTCTAAGAATGCCTCATTAGTACCAGGTAACATATGCACAACTGAAGCACATACAAGTTTTGATGACTTCTTAATGCCACATAATGGTCTTACACGACTGCACAAAAAGCTTGCCCACTAAGCCACAAGTGATGAGTAGCTCTAGTGCTACAGGCCTTTACAAATTCCCTTGTGGTTTAGCTGGAGCTGTAGGAATGACCTTTGAGTGTTTTTATGCTAGTGACTGCATGACTCGTTTTTATTCTAAATGCTGCTAAACTTGAGGTTTTGCTGTGCCTGACCTTGTGCCTTATTCACTGCAACTGTTTCAAGTGACTTCCTGGGAACAGAATCACAAAGCAAAAGGCTTTTCCATGGTGTTTATCCTTAGACCATCTGAGAGCTTAATGACTATTAATGTTCCACTGTTCTTTTCCCCTGTTCTTTTCTTATAAGGAGGCAACATGATAGCCATCTTACATACGAAACAGAAGTTCAGAATATTTCAGATTAAAAAACCAGCTGAACCACGATACAAAGAGACCAGGATTTTGGATTTCATGTTTTTTAGCACATACTAACTACCAGCAGCTGTGAGGGATCAGTGCCAGACTGGTGGAGCACAGCTAACTGATGGAACTTGCAGCAATGAATGCTCAGCTGGATGGGGGTAGGCGCAGTTTTTCAGGTGCAGCTTGGGAGGAGCTTTAGGAGCTTGCAGTGGTAAAAGGAATTTGAGGCACAACGTTTTAGGGGTTCCTCCTGTCCATCTGTGGATATCTGTCTTGTTCAGACTTACTACTAGGATTGTATTTTCTTGGAGAAAGACTTCTGGTTTGGGGAAAACTGCTAAGAAACGCCTGAGGAGTCTGAACGTAGGACTGGTGAGTAATGTATACACGATGTGTTTAAATTGCCTTTACCCTACCTAATGGAGAATACCGATTATGGAATGATGCACAGAAATAAAAAAGATAGGTGTTTAAAGTTCTTCCTCTTCTTCAAGTGACTACACTGAGGGAACATTTATGTGATTTGTAGCTCTTTTCTGAGGATAAATAGCCTATGCTCAAAGTCTGTACAAAAGTTTATTATATTTGCTGTAATGGGCTACCCAAAAAAACTGTGTGGAAATACACAAGCAAAACCAAGTGCTCTTTTTGCATGAGGACACTATGTGAGTTATCCCTTGGACAGCAGGGAACCTGGTTTCTTCCTAGCTGTGAGTTGTCTGCTGCCCCTAGTTTTTTGAGGAGTAGTCTAGTTCTTTAGACTTCTCTGACATTTACAGTTTCTTTCCTTTTTATAGCTTAATGCAAATTTAGCTTTATGATCCTGCAATTTTTTGTCCTTCTCACCTGTCTGTATCTCAGCCATTTTAGTCTCCTCCTTTGGTGGCCCGGTTGCTGGCTCAAAGTAATTCTCTGTTGAATCAGTGTGAACGTGGTGCTTTTAGGTTTTACATGTTTGACTTACATGGACAGAAATTTTCTGATACTGGGGAGACCTGCTTGCTAAATAAAAACATTATTCTAGAGTCCAAGTATGCTAGTAAAATTCAGTGGCTTAGCTGTTATATTGTGCTTAGCAAAATTAAGTAATTTTGCTGTAATTTTTGCTTTCTGAAGTTTTTGAATTAATTTTTCTGAACTGTTTAGCCTGAAGGAGGTACTTGACGGGAGATGTATAATTCAGAAGTGCTACAGTTCTGTAAAATTCTCAACTGTCAATGAGAAAGTATTTTTTAAGGTTTTTTCCACTTTTGTGTAGAGTGAATGTTATAATCAAGTAACCTTCATTACACACGGTAAAATCAACACCTTTTTAATAGTTTGGTGCCTAATCCTTTTGAAAAAGAAAATAAAAATGAATGCTTTCTTGATGGAGTCTTTCTAATACTCCAAGTGGCAACAAAATCCTTGTTTTTCTTTTTTATTCGTGTCTTTTGAATAACCCCACTAGCTGTTTGAGTTTTCTCCTTTGAGTCATGGAAGCTAGTAATGGAAAAGAGTTAATTCATTAGGTCACTAATGCCCCTCACTTGCAATAAGGTTATTCACTATCGTACTCTGATTTTGTCCGGTTTCATTTTAAGTGAGACCTATTCTAGGCCTTATGCTTTTTCCTCTGAATGACATTTCCAAAGCTGAAAATTATCTGATTATTATGCATAGTTTTCTGTTCTATAATCTAAACTTTTATTTACTTTAATTTCAACTAACATTTCTTAGTGAAAGCTTTTTTATTATGTGAAATAACTTTCAGTTTCGATTAGAAGTCAGTTTATGTTTATTTTATTCTATATGTTTACATATGCTTCTAACAGTTATGTTTCATGACAGTCTTTTGTTTCCAAACAAATGCCTTAAATCAAGTTAATATTTCAAGGTTTTCTCTTCTTGCTCTTGAATTAATTCAGGCAATTTAGCACACGTTTTGTCTCACACAAATTATTTGCAGTTTGGGTTAGATTATGGATAGCTTGTATTTATTTGTTCTCGAGCCAAAGTCCTGGAACAAACTGCCAGTGGTAGCAACTGGCAACCACTGGGCTCTTCTGAGTCTGCAAATGCATGTGAGTTGTTTTTGATCAACGTTATTATATGGAGTAATGTACTATCGAAGGAACTGAGTTTTGGCTGGATTGTTTTGAAGTATTCTAAACAAGGATATTTCTGCAAGTTTTCTCAAAGATGTTTACTTCTCTTGTTTTGTAGCTTGTGAAGCCTTTAATTGTGCTTTGTCTCTTGCTTAATCCTTCAGCCTTCTATTCTCGTGAAAGCAGTATTTGTTTTAGTTTTATAGGGGTTTCACTTGTATTCACAAATTATCAAGCTTGTCCCATCTCTCCCTGCCCCAACATTTTCCCATTTTGTTTTTCTGTCCTACACTACTGCTCCAGTCAATGCCTTCTGGTGTTTTTGTGTTAATTCAAAGATATCATTACTCTAATTTCACAGAACGTGGGGAGTTTTTCTGTAACAGCTTATTTCTTCCCACCCCTTGATCTCTTTTTATTATCTCTCTCATCCGTGGTAGAGAGAACAGGTTCACCAAAATGGCAGATAAGAGGTAGCTCATACTCATTTCTATCATTTTTTACCGCATGTCCGAAATAAATTTGATGGACCCTTTCAGGTTCTCTTAATTATGCTTTCAGTAATTGCAGCTGACTCCACGGCAAGCAGGTGTCAGGAAAATCCACAAACGCCAGAGGCTTATGTCCAAAAAGGAGACAGAGGAGTCCTGCCCCTTCATTCGAATGAAGGGAGAGCCCCCGGGGCTCACGCCCGCGGCGTTTTCTCTCTCGGGGTTTCGGAGGGCGCAGCCTCCTTTTATCCTGAGCTCCGGCCGCATGTTGCCCTCTTCCTTTTCCCACTGGCTGAGGCACAGGGAAGGTACAGCCTTCCCGAACCCCCTACCCCATATTCCCCCCTTGAACCTACCATTTTACCCCAAAGCTCAGAAACTCAGGCTGTGCAGACCCTTGCCTGTTTCACGAGCTTGTCTGGGCTCTGACGTGACCCTGCTGCCCAAAGTTAGGAGAGACATTGGGACCCATTCAAAGACATTAACACCCACACCCCCACCCATCACATTGTTTGTAGACATGAGCATGCATCAGGCGATCAAGGTAGAAATGGGGCATGAGTCTTTGTATTGACTGTAGTATAAGGAGACCTTTATCTCTGTATCATCCAGATCTAGGTACAGAACAAAAGTTGTCAAGCAGAACAGATCATATTCCTGCTCTAAGACTGACAGAGAATATGGAGGTAGCATTAACGAGAACAGGCAATTAACTTTTTAAAACACTTTTCTCTAGGATTAAACTTCAAAGTTTTTTTTTTTTCTCTCGTGGTTGTCACCAACAAGCGGTTTAACCCATTAGATTTTATATGGAGCTATTTACATGACAATATATATGGCAGGGTACTTTCTGTAATGTGATTGCAGATTAATCATTGTTAACAATCTGCTAATACCAAACACGAGCACCTGCATGAAATGAATCTGTCTCAACTACTCACTCAAGCACTTCTGGACCTGGGAGAGTTTGGTCTACTCCCAAATAGAGGTACCTAAAATAAAAGAAATCAAAGTGCCCTGAGGTATGAACTCTTGCAAACGGTGACTGTAAAGGAAGCCAGAGAACAAATTTGTGTGTAGGTGCAAGATCACAGGTGAAAGGACGCTGTCTTTAAGGGTAGTTAAATGCTATTTTTTGTGGGACCAATAAGGAAGAAAAAAGCAAGCTGGCCTTCAGTCCAAAATGATCTCTTATCTTTAAGCTTAAAATTTAGCAAGAGAAAAGCTAGCTTTTGCTGTCTGTTGCCCATGGTGATATGTAGGTGTTAGTATAAAGAAGAAAGGAAAATCTTGTGCAATAAGTGTTTCACTGCACGTGATGGACATGGATGTAATGGCTGATGAAAACTGATTAATGGGAAAATGAGTCTTTTAAGTCCAATTTTATGTCTATCAGCATATGCATTTTTAAAGGAATAGAACTCAGGGCTTATGCAGTGGCTCTTTACAGCATTAACTCTCAGATCTGTTAGGCTGGAACAGTCTAGCTTGAAAAGTAACAGAGACCCCGTTGTTCAAACTTTAAAATTTGACTGCAAGCTGGTGAGTGTACTTTAGAGTGCAGCAACTCAGAGGTTTACTTGGTTAAGAGAGATGGGCATAATAGATCTCATTCCTTGATCAGCCTCAACATGTAACTATTTTCTTCTTCAGGCTTTCCACATTAATCTGCCAGCTTCATTTGTCATCGAACAGAGTACTGACCCTTAAAGTCTTACAGCTACAGTTGTGTACAAAGTTTTATCAATGTCTATACTGATAGTTTAAGCATCTCTGTTTTGAAGTGAAATTAGCTTTTATTTTGACAATTTTGTAGTAACTGTTGATCTCTTCAGTGCTCACAAGCCTTTGTCTCCATTGTGAAGTGAAATGTCTTATTTCAGGGCCATCTTGGGTTAAGCTAGAAAGGACTAAAATACCATTTATCGAAATTACTTTGACTTGTGAAAGAGCAGGCTTGTTGTCTCAAAACTCTTCTGCATATAAGTAAAACTCAAAGGCTGAGATCTTTGTCATTTCTTTGAATTCTGAAATTGTTTGGGGCTTTTTACTATTCACTATTGGTTGTTTCTTCATCCCAACAAAGTTTAATGACTGAAGTGTTATCTTGCAACTTGATAAATCTTTTAAAGTGACTTTCCAAAACACTGAGCAGTCATAAATCTACCAGAAGACATTTTGAACTCTCCCAATCATCTTGGCAATCTGCTACAGTGTTCTGATAAACACAGAAAGAACACCTTTGTGACTGAAGAGAACTAACTTTACACTCATCCAGATATTTGCCTTGTTTGCCATGCTAGTCCCACTGCTGCTCAAGCTGGTTTGCTGAATTCCTGTGCAGACGAGTGAGACTTGAAAGGAAATTTGGAGTTGGGGCTAGAGGGGAAATGACAGTCTCTGGAGAGCAGGAATATTGATGAAACCATACCTCAGGCATTCCTAATTGAAGTCAGAAAACTCGAGTCAGTGTAAATAAAAAACTGCTGATGGGCACAAGTGGTATAGTCAAAGGTTAGTCAAAGCTCCTGGACAATAAAAGCATTTGAGAGTGGAAAAACTGCTTCAAGTTGTGTGGTAATCACAGCTTTCAATTCTTCTGTTTTAATTCTTTCTTTTTTTTTACCTGAATGTATGCTAAGTTAAAGGTCGTGAAAAGATTTATGACCAAATCAAATTAAAATATTCTTGCTGCTTGGAAAAGAAAAATCTTCTAGGGAACTTAAATGTAGTAGTGCAATACTCTAATCTTTTTTATATCAGTATTTCTTTAGTAAAGAATAAATAAATTCAAGGCTTTCGTTTAGTAACTTTCATCTTGTTTCTTAAACGGTGATCAGTATTCAAGGCTACCAGTATATGCCAACAATCCAGATGTTTTTAGCAAATGCTTAATGATGTGAGAATAAAGTCTAGACAATTATTTTAAGTCTTTGCACTAAAAGACATGCTACACACTTTAATTCTTGCAACCCATCTCTCTAGAGAGAGGAAGAGATATAATGGTCACAGAGAAATGCAAGCAAATGTAAAAAGGATGCTCATATTAGCTCAGGCTGAGGGCGTGTGTATTGGAGTATTCTCCTCGCAGCAGTAGCTGCTGAAAGACAGAAAGGAGGGGAAAAAAAAAAGTACCTTATCTGCTTTGTTGACCAGAGAGGAAAAAATACAATTTCCTTTGGAAAGGGTGTGGAAGCGTCATGGCCAAACAGGTATATCAGAATATAACAGCCATGTAGGGTTATAGGCTTTGGAGTCTGTGGGCATAGGTTTTTGATAGATATAGATACGTAGTTGTATTTTTGTAAATGCTCATGGACTGAACTTCTAAAACAACCATTGTTTTTCATGCTTTCAAACAAGGCTTTAAACTCCTTTCTTTTCTTTGAAGGAAGAAAAGTAAGGAAACATGTACTTATTTTTTCCTTCTGACTTTTTATCAAGTTGATTTTTTGCCTAAGATATTAGGGTTGGAAAATCTGTCTCTAATAGCACAAAATCAAGGTGATTGTTATTTGTATTTCAGCACTGCAGAATTAATTTGAAGTTACAGGCTTGAGGCACAGAATTAAAGTTTTTAGGCTGAAGTTTGGAATCTGATGGTAAGTCAGTTGGAACTAAAAATACCCATATTGTAAACTACTCAATTTTTCAAAGTAGTTGGTGAGAGAAAAAGCAAACTACCACTATGTGAAAAGCCTGTCTTTGTTTTAGGGCAGTAAATAGTGAAATATAGTGCTTAGTGTGTTTCTCAAATTCTGAGGAACTCAGTTGTGTTGCTCACTAGATCGACTGTGAGTTTTAACATAGACATGAAATATCTATTTGCTGCAGTTTTCCTGAAGGACAGGTTTAGGATGAAACTGTTACTACTATTACTTATGTCTATTGCAACAGTAATGCACAGACTCTGACAGAATATTGCCTACAAAATTCTTGTAACAGTAGAAATCTGTTTACCACTGGTCTTGAATATAAACTTTGCAAATATTTCACAAGTGAGCTGGCAATTCATTTTTCTCTTCTCTGGATGATACGTTTTCTTCTTTGCTTTTCCATTTTCTTTCACTGTTAGTCTCCTGAAAATCTTTGTGGTTAACAATAGCTTCACAGCTCCCAGGAGAAAGATCACTGTGATCACTTTTCCAAAAACGCCTCGCTATTGGTCAGTTCAGCTCTGAAGCTGTCTGAAGTCCAGCAGTGGCAGTGGGCGCTGGGCTTCCTTAGGAGCAGCTGCCACTGCCCTCTAGCAGAGGCAGGAGGAGCTGCGTGTGCTGCTTCACAGACCCTGTGCCTTGGAGGCCGGTGTGTGAATTTACAGCACCCATTGATCCTGGCTTTAAGTTAGGACTGCACCAGGCCAAGTGGTTGATGAGAGACTGGTGTATATTTTCCTCTGGTAATTGTCACTAGGGTGCTCATGGGCGGTAGTGTGCACTTTGGCAGCTGAAACTCTTCAAACTTCTTCAGCCAGAGGTGCCTGGTTGTACAGCCTCAGCCTGTTCCTGTGTACAGGGGCCTCTAGGGTCATCTTTCACCCCTGCTATCATCTTGCTAATGCTTTCTCAGTGTGGAAATCATACTCATTAATATGACTATTCATAAAGAAACTGAAAATTAAGAGAAAACAAGGGAGATGGTTGAAAATAGCATATGGAATTTGGGGTTCATTAAATCAAATTATGTCAATATAATAAAAATGTGAAATATTGCAGGAATATTTGAGGGGCTTTTGGAGGTTTTTTGTGTGGGAGCATGAGTGCTGGGTCAGTACTTTCTCTGTTGAGGGCTTTGCTGAGCAATAAACTTGTGTGCTTCACTTGTGCTGAATTTCAGAAGTTTTCAGAGGAATGATATTGATATTAACTGACAGGTCATCAAATTCAGCTGAATGAGGTGAGGGCCAGAGTGAGAGGGAGCTGAAGTCAAGTTTCCTTTTTTTTTTTTTTTTTTCCCTTTGGGTGGTGGGATGGGGGAAGGGAGTGATATATCTGATTTATATTGAATTGTAAAGTGCCTTTGTTTTAACCATAATGGGAGAACATGAACAAAGATGCTTGTAAGACTGTAGTAATCAGGGGAGTGATGAGATGTCCAAAGTGCAGCCTGTTTTGTGGAAAAAACCAAAAGCAAAAAAAACCCCTGGAAGTGCAAAGAATGTTTTTTTTTTTTCCTTTTGATTAATGCGTAAATAATTAGCAGGTAGTATAGTTTTGAGTTAGGACAAAAGTCCTTGCTTGCACCTTTGGGATTATGATGAAGAATATTTGGAAAACACCAACTTATTCTTGCACAACATTTAATCTTTCTTCCCCCCCTTTTTTTAACATGTATTCTGTGTTACAGAAATTAGAATGCAAGTCAGTTTAATTACTTTTGCTGTTGTTCCAGTCCCATGGATTGTAAATATTAGATTTATGAATAGATTTAATCAGCTCTGGATCTTTTTAAATATACTCAAGCAATTCTGACTGCACCTAGAAAAAGGTCGTGGAAAAAGCTGTCCATAGTGTATTTTGGTCTAGACATGAGGTCTTCCTTAGGAAACATTAGCTGACTAGTTAGGACTATAAATGTTATATCCCTGATGAAGCTGTTAATCTGAGTAGCAGCAAAATTACTCATACCACAGTCTTAGAAAAGAGAGCATGTCATTATCTTCATTAATGGCATGTGCTCTGAGATATGTTCCCCAAGTAGAATGTGTGAGTGTAGTGCTATACTCCTGTGGCATGCCCATGGCATTTTGGTCACTGCATGAGGTGGAAAAGGTTAGTGATGGGTGTTTGAATAGAGCAAAGTCAATATGAAGGGCAGGTAAATGCATCAGGGTTTCTCAGCATGAGGAAATGAGTCCAGGCTGCTTATGGTAGAAGACTATGAATCTGTGAGTGGCACACTAAAGTGTGCAGAGCACTCCTGTCTGACTTTGCAACTCCTTGTGGCACAGATAATTGAAGATTGACACCGTGTACTCAGGAAACACCACCATTTGCTTCCCTTGGTCTGATTGCTGCCTGTGACAGTGACCAACACAGGCAAAACTTTATCTAGGTAGATCTTCAGTCCAAGCTGCTGCAGCTGCTTGTGTTCCTATGTGTAGGCATGTTTGTTTGTGGATGAGCGAGAATCCTCTCAAAGATCCACAAGTCAAGAAAAAAGCAATATAAGATGCAGTGTTTGGGAATAGGATGGAGGGTGAAGAAATGATAGGGTGGAGAAGCAAAATAATTGCAGCAAAGAGAAAACAGTTACAATTTACAAATTCTCCTGTTGGTTCAGTGGACTTTTACATAAATAAATCATTTTAGATTTTAATTATACAGCAATTTATACTGAAAAAGTGAACAAAAGCCCAAATGGTTATGTGTGATTTGTGAAATAGTGCGGGTCTTCCATCCTCTGAAACCGTGTCCTACATTTTTTCCAAGTACCACAGCCTCCTTCTCATGCTGCGTGGCTTTGCAAGTTCACTGGCTGTTAAAACTGCAGTTTGCTTAACAGTAGAAGACTTTTACTCCATGTTAGTACTAAATACCGTGGTTGCAGTGTTACATTGCAGTCCTTGGTGCTACAGTAGCAGTAACCACTGCCATGGTCAGTGCATCCAGGCTGAATTGCCAGCTATCCTATGGTTGGTGTATCTAAAATTTCTCAAAGCACTTCCACCATGTTCAATTACAGTTTGGTTGCTAAAACTTGCAGTGGTAGCTGTTTCTGTGATATGAGGCACCAAACACATTTTATGTAGCTCATTCTTTAGGGAGTTCTGTCAAGTGCATTTGGCTGTTCAGACCCATGAACTGGTTCCTTACCAGTCCCTCATAGTTATAATTTACTGTAGTAATCCCAGAGCTGCTTCTGAGGAATAGTTTTTTTGCTTTCGTGTTTCTGAAGGAGTCTCAGTCTTCAGTCTCCTGAAGGAGTCTAAAGTGTCATCTGCTGCAAAAAGCTGAAATTATGGATGACAAGTGAGATAGCAGTGTTTGCATCCTGAATCTGATACAGAGGGTCTGAATTACCTGTGGGAAAGCAAAGGCAATATGACTGTTTTCATATTTCATGGGTGAATTACAGCTAGGACTTGTACTTACCACAACAGAGTACTCAGGTTCATGAACCAATGCAGGTCAGCTATGTAGGTAATACATGGAAAATCTGTTTTGGTTCTTAAACTGAGAACTCTAAACTCATTTCATAAGTGAAAGGTTTTGGCAGAGCAATTCTCATTAAAGGAGGGAATTTCAAGCACCTTCATAAATGCAGTGCTGGATGTCTGCCTCCACTGACATTCTAATTTTTTCTTTTCCTGCCAGAAATCTTTTCTTTTCTAAAAATATTTACTTGACTCTGCATATTGCTGCCTAATCTAAAGATGGATAATATAGTGCTGATTTTAAAATCCCAACTGGTTCAGGATATAAGAATGACTTTGAAAGCATTGCTAAAATGATCTGTTTGGAACAAATTTTCTAACTGATTATGCTCTTCTGTCTGTAGTGTGGTTTCTACACTACCAACCCCCCACTCCCTCCCCCTATAACCACTGCTGCCATCCTAATCTTCTAGACCATTTAGTACCCTCCTCTTATCCTAAGTGAAATACAATTGCTGGCTCTGATATTCATTAGGTGATAATCCAGATTAATTCAGACTTTGATGTAGAAACAAGTTCTATTTCAGCTGCCAAGAAATCCAGATCGCCCCATGGAAAATGTACACACACATGCACGTACACACAGGCGCACACAGTATGTAGAATGCCTTAAAGAAACTGTAGCTAACCACCTTATTAGTATTCCTCCCTCCTCTGTGTTTCACTTGCAGCAACAGAGGGCTGAGCAAAATGCAGTAGAACAGGGACAGAGACAGAGCTGGCAATCATCTCGGTGCAGGCTGCTGAATGTAGGGGGTGGGGGGGATGCAGCAAAGCAAGATTAATAACCTTGCCATAATCCTGTGCACCCTGGAAGGAGATACCTCTGGTGACTGAGCTGCTCTTGTCTTGATTAATTGGACTGAGCGAATGAGTGGCTGGCAATCCACCTGGTTTGGAGGCGACCCCCTGGTTTTGCTGCTCTCTGAATCCTCTACCCATCTGGGAAGGTAACAGTGAGACGTACCATCTGCAGCACACACAGCAGCTATTGGAGGCTACTACTGACAGTTTGCACTACAGTTTTTTGGTGAGCAAGAAGCCAGGTATATTGTACAGTAGGATATTTCTGTGCTCAAGCTACTGAATTTCACAATCTGGTCCTTCAGCATCCCCCTATGCTCGCTTTCCAACTGCCTTTGAGTTCTGGGTTTACTTTTGGCATAGTCTCCTGGATGCATTTTGCTGGGGATGGAAGAGCAGTAAATGGAACCTCTGAAAACTAATTGTTTTGCTTCTGTGTGACTCGAGAAAAAGCTAAAAGAATCACATCCACTTGGAGGAATTTAAATTTCTCTCTGAGAAGTTTATAGAGCGACTGTACTAAAGGTAAGTCCAGGGGATTGTCTACCCCTTCTGTTTCCTCGTTTGTTTCCTGCTTGCTTGCTTAAAGTAGGGGAAAAAGGCTAAAACATTAGTACTGGGTGCATACAGCATGGTGTTTGCAAAGTCTGTGCTTGTAATTTGCATCCCTTTTTAACCTCCTTTTCTGTTATTTTTTCCTCCCCTCCTTCCACTGCCATTTGCACAGTAAAAATGATTGCAAAATAATAATCTATAGGGCTCCTGGAAAATGTTAGTTAAATAGCACTATAAAGCTCCTTTTATTTCAAAGGTATTGGAATTTCTAGGAAGAGAAATCTTTTTATTAAACAAGCTAAAATATTTGGGAAGTATCTCGAATGGACAAGAAATATAGCTCACACAATATCTTCAATAGAAGCCTCCATATTTTCATAAATCTTGTCTAGTTTTTTCTCTGCATTTCAGTCAGCTCTGGAATGATGAATATGTAAGTACAAAGCTGTTTCTGCTGCTGTTAGCCAAAGGAGAAGGTAGCAGAATAGAAATTTGTGGATTTGTGCATCCACTTACATGAAGTTCATGTAATCTGTTTCTCATTAACCTTTTGAATGCTGCTTTCTTTT
>VZTT01074160.1:7254-22432 GCA_013400855.1 Buphagus erythrorhynchus | reverse complement strand
TTGCTGCCAAACTTAGAGTGGTTACATAAGGTAGAATCCTATTGATCCTGGGGGAGGGTGGTGGGCAGAGATTTCTTCAGAAGCTGGAGACTCTCTCAGAACAGATACTGCAGAGGCAAAACTGTAGCAAGAAATCTAGGTCTCTTCCCAGTGTGTATCGAAGAAACTTTTTGCACAGACAATTCTTTTGTAATTTGCCAAAATGTCTTAACTGGCCATCAGTGGTAAGTATTCTTTGTATTCTGTGCCTTGCAGAGGTGCACAGAAATGTGTAAAACAAAAACATGCTTAACTGAAGCTCATAACTACAGATGTGAAGGGCTTCTCTTCCTGCATTTTTTACATATCTTTGGGCTTGCAATCTGTGGTCAGCAGATTTTTGCATGAGGCCATTTTGATGTTGTTTTGGTAGGTTAAATTTATGTCAAGGACCCATGAAGTCCAGCATGTGCTAGTAACTACAAAATAAGTTCCAGTCCTATTGTCTGTCCTGCTTACAAGAGTAAGAACAGACTTCTATCAGTCTCTGTTTAGCTTCTCTGAAACAGCTGATTTGGTATGAAAAGAAGATGACAAGCGGGGTGGGAGGGCAGTAACTCTTTTTTGGAAATGGTTGCTTAACTTCATTTAACTTCCTGTGAGAGCAATAGAGGCCCTCTCCTTTCTCTTGTTTAGTTGTAGGAGAAAATACAACATGGGGCTATCAAGCAGTGGGCATATTTTTTGTAGAAGCCTTGCTTGCTTTTTAAAATTTGTCTACAAGTGTGTAAACTTCACTGTCTTATCTGGTGTCCCAGAAATAAAATGTCAAATGAGAAATATAGGAGCATTGCTTTTCTGCTGTGGTGCATCACTAGCTTATTAAACACATTATAGACATCATTTTGGTATGATTATGTAAATCTAGGGTGGCACATCTTTGTCTGTGTGATTTTCCCCCTCACCACTTACTATTCATTAGTTAAGCATTCTTGAAAATATCATTAGTAGTTACTAGTTGAAGGGACAAACCAAAGGTGAATTCTCTGAGGGTTAGGCCTTTCTACAGAGACTCTCATGTTGGAATTGCATTTGTTTAAACCTATTTTTCATTTTCTCTGGAGCCACTCATGATAACGATGCATTTCATGTAAACCTATAAATCTTCACTATACCCTTTGTTATCTCAGGAAGAAAATAATGCACTTTGAAACTAAATGACCTACCTACTTAAAACCTGCAAGAATAGCTGCCTTGCAGAAAGTTTCAAGGAAAACTGGAGAGAAGGGTGGAATAAGGTCAACTCAGAGATTACTTAAAAGGCAAAAGTAGTTTCCTATTGTTGCAATCATAGAAGTAGGGATTGTGTTGGCCAGACTGCATGTGGAAGAAAGTTTTCATTTTGCATGCAAAATGTATGTTGTCAGTATGGCTGGGAGAAAATGGGTTGTAGAGTGTTTTTTTTAAACATTTCAAGTATATGCTTCAGAAATAAGTCAGGTATCAAGTCTCCATTTTTATTTTGAATAAAGCTGATAACGGAAGTGGTGGTATTGAAACTCCATAAGGGTTATGGAGCTTTCTTGAAAAAAGCTTTGAAAACTTAAGGCTTGGATTTGTCTAGGAAATTTGAGCTACAATTCCTTAAATAAAGCAATATATATTAAGTAAAAATAAAATTCAAGTCAGAACAGAACTTAGTGGAAGTGCTTCCCCACCAAAGACTCTGCAGTTATTGTATTACAATTGGGTTGTAAATATTAAAGTCATGTTCTTTATCTGTTCAGATATGCAATTATTCTTCTCATTAACTAAAAATAGGTAATGTTTGGATCAGTAGAATTCAGAAATCCTTAAGCAAACTGAGGCATGCAGAAGAGGTAATTTACTATGTAGGTATGCAAGAGCCTAAGTATCCAGAAACAGATCCAAATCAAGTGACCAATACATTGAAAATTTGTATTGTGTAATAGAACTGAATGGATAGGTATTGTCATTACTGGAAAAGAAAATGTTATGATTTCTGGAGATCATGAACTAGACTTCAGTATTTGACAATAGCAGTTTTTATGTAATCAGCCATTTCTTACATGAAAAATATAAGCCACAAGTGTGTATGTTTTGACCCTCTTCAGCAACTAAAAAAATATGAATAGCTTTATATTATCAGCTCTAGAATATGCAGAGGGATGTGTCTGAGTTAATGTATGGCTGGATTCATGTAACCTGTGTCGTCAGGAAGTAAACACTTTTCTTTCTCCTCTTCATGTTCCATATCACACCTGTTCCACACGGTCTTTTGCCTCTGAAATTTGCAGGGGGTGCTCACAGTGGAGTGGGCTGTATACAGCAGCGTTGCTCAGAGGCACTTCTTTTCCTGTGACCTGCAGGAGAGTGTGCTCTCTACTGGAGAGTAAAGAGGTCTTGGGGAGCAAGGATTGCCCTGGTCCTCCTTGGCTCTGTCCTGCCCTGCAATTACCATGTGATTTAGATGAGTGGTAAGGGAGAGAGTATAGCCTGACTTGTGAGCTTTCCTTTTCCTCCTTTGTCATTGATATTCAAGGCTTGCTGCAGTAACCCGGTGTCCTCCTTTTACAGAAGTCACAACCCTTTCAGACCACAAAAGATCCCTTCAGACTGGGATTCCCTTGACAATCAGCTTTATAGTTTAAGCAGCTTTATGCAACACTGACAACAGTGACAGTTGAGAGAGGTAACTAGGAGACTTCTTGTATTATAAATACTTGGCTTGAGAGTGTGTGCTTAAGGGTCCTAAGCTGCCTAAAAGAGTCTCTTAATCTGCCTTAATTCTTCTTATTATATTCTTTTTCTGAAGTAGGTGGAGATGCACAATCTTTCTTTTCATTTAGATGAATAGAGAAGTTCCACACCTGTCTCACTGAATATTATATTTTTATATGAGATTATATGATTTTTATGTTCTACTAGACATCTTTACAGAATGTAGAAAGAGAGGAGAAACTTAGCGAAATATCTGTCAAAAAAACTTATTTTTATGTAATGTATTTTCCCATTTGAAATCAAAGTTTTGCTTTGAATCATGAACATTTCAATGACTTTTCCATCTGGAATGTAATGGAGGATTCTGAGATCTAGCAGTGAGGAAGAATAGCTTCCTTATCTCTTATTTCTGTGACATAAACCTATTTCTTTTTCTCTGTCTAGCAATGAGCCAACTTGAAATACTTGTTGGTATCAGCAGGTAACAAGCTTCCCCAAAACCACCATTTTCTTTGTTTTTGAATATGGGAAGGGAAACTGTAGAAGAACATAGGACACCCTATAAAGTCATGGCCTTGAGGATATGGAGGAAGTAGAGATGGATTAAGTTACTGCTCTGATATTCATAAGTGTTTACTTTGCTGGTAGAAGTTAATTTTATTATTATTGAGTGAGGAGAAAAGTCATGACTTGCCAAAATGGGCTTTCTAAATCTATGAATATCTGGAAAAATAGCATTCATTTCTAAATGTATCATGAGTAATTTTTTCCTAAAGTTCTTTTGTCCTAGTTTCATGTCTATCATACAATGAGAGGGCGCTTTTTTTTTTTTTTTTAAGCAGAAACCATGCCTGAGCTTTTAGCACTTAAATTCTTTGACTTTTGAGCATTACTGATGATTGTCTTTCTTTCCATATTGTTTAACTGTAATTGGTATACTAGATACATTGCATAATCTTATCCAGGCCCTCGGGCAATGGAAATGAGTAGGTACTTCTGATAAGGATATCAGTTTATGAGAATAGACATTTGACCTCCAGTTCTGCAAATTATTGTCCAAATAGTACTTTTCAAATGTAGGTGCATTTCTGAAGTCAGGCTGAGAAGTGTTTAATTATTTAAGCTTAATGGTAAGCACCACAAGAAGCAGTGGAGGAAAGGTCACTGGAGCAAGAAGAGCCTGTCTTCTACAAAAGGCCCTGATGTTCCATTTGATTTTTGTAGGATAATACATGCTAGAAAACATTAAGAATTTAAGGTTACATGGGCCCTTTACCATTGTTAGTAATGGGACTGGAAATTGCCTTTTGTTAGTGTAATACTTTTTGAATTTTTAATATTACAAAGCAAAAGATGCTTTGTTTCCTTTTCTGAAACAAATCACGAATTTGCTCCTACACTAAAAATGTTTGAGTAAGACTACTAGTGTAATACTATGGTGGTTTGGTTTTCTTTTAACATCACATCTTAAAGGCTGCTACTTGAGCTGTTGGGATTTTTTTTCAGTTCTCTAGAGTCTTAATTTTATTTTTATGATTTGATGCTATTATTGAGAAGGAGTTGATGTGTGGGTGATTTGAGATGAAACTAATGTGTTTTGTCCTTGCTTTTGTCCCAGATTGGAAGTCTGTTGGATTCTGTTGTTTTAGTAGACAAAAGAAAACAGTACACCTCAATAGTCTCATTGCCCTATCCATTAAACATGATAATGCCCAACAGTACTGGAAATATGCACTGCCTTTAAATCTCTAGGCTAGTGCTCTGGCCCTTTTGGAGGGAGCAGGCTCTTTTTCTTCGCCCATTGACATTAACAAAGTTCAGGAAGGTATGGTCAGAAAAAATCATCTTATTTGATCTACTATAGGTATATGCAGCTACTTTGTGATCTGTCTTACTTGCTTTTGCTTTCTCTGTGACCGGTTTTCCTGTAGGGTAAAGAGTGTATAAATTTATGTACTATATAGGCTACTAAAACAGCTAAGTGATTGCATTATGCTGGTTAATTGCTCCCCCAGTGCATGGTTACTACCCCTCATGACAAAAATGGGAAGCTTCCCTGCCACCACCTTGTGTCCTTCTGACACTCGTGCTATTTCTGATTAACTTGTTTTCTCTGTATTACAGTAGCAAATATCTTTAATGGCATTTCATTATACATATGATGCCTCAAGTTTCACCAAATGAGGAAATACTTTTATTTGTTTGGGCTTTCAATTTCTACTTGCAGGCATTCAGCAAGCAGTAATTTTTTTGAATTTGTTGTTGAATAGTTGATAAAATGCAGTCATTTTGTGAGATAAAGCAAAACTTCCCTTTAGAGATCATACTATTTAAATTGGCAGAACTGGAACAAAATGTGATGCCCAAGCAATGCATTTTTTTAAGGGTCAAGACTGTGGTTCAGATATTTCGTCTTTTGCCGCCTGTGGCCTTTAGTGCCAAAATTGTTCTATTAAGCTGCTCATCCTCAGGCAGGAGTGAGGATCAGTATATCACTGTTGCCTTGCTGCTGCCTTTTGCATTACCTTCATTAGCTAAGTAGGTTCAAAACTGCACTGCAGTGGTGCAGGAGAGATGGAGAAACGGATCACGTTGGAGATGCCTGCATCTGAACTACCTGCAACAAGCCCTAGCTAGAACCCATGCAGCTGCTATTCACATTGGATGAGGGCAATAAAAGTGGATCACTATGTCAGGATAATGGGCACCTTTGTCTCATTAGCAAGGTTAGTTTTGTTTGGTTTTTTTTGTTTTTTTTTTTTTTTGTAAATATTGTCATCTCAATACATTCTTGTTCTTTGTTTTCTTGCATGCCCTTTGCTGGTAAAGATGAAGATGAAATATGCAAGCAACTTCTGACTCATTCCCTTCCACACCAGCTCAAGAATAATTTGAGAAGAATTAAGCAAGAGATGAGTCACTAAATCAAGCACGAAGTTCTGACTTGCTGTATTGGAGGCTGTGCCTCACTTTCCATTGTTTTGCATAGCCACCCGTTTATAGTGAGTGTGAAATCCAGCCACTGTCTGTATAGCAGCTTATGCTAATACATCATGTTACAAATGCTGCTCTGGAATTGCAGGGTTGATTCTGTTTCCCCCAAGGGCAGAAACAACAAGAGATCAGTTTGAATAATAGAGATGAATATTACAAAACCCATACAGATGTTGAGCTGCTTTAATTGCTTTGCAGCTGCATAGGGAAACTTGAGGACAGATAACAGCTCTGAGGACGCTGACTGGTAGAACTCAGAGTAGTTGGACCATACAGCAGCTCCAGGACTTAGAGATCCTACAGTAGTCCAGCCAGCTGTTCCCAGCAAAGGCTCTGATTGAGGGGTTTGGTAAGATAACACCTGTAGCAAGAGTTTGAATGAAGTTAAGATTATGGTGCCTTGAACCTTTATAGTCACAAATTTAGAGGAATCTCAGCCCCCTGAAGATGATCCATATGGTGTTTAATGAATATGAAGCTTATAAGCTTCCATCAAAAAATATGACTGTGGTGATTACTCTTAAATTTATGGAATATAATAAAACATTAATACAGCATATTCCTGTTGAATTATCCTGTAGCATTTAATGTTTAGGGTGTTATTTGGTATTAAACCTGATTTGATGACTCAAAAATAGAAAATTTTTATTAAAAAGTAGGTTTTCACCATCATCCACCTTGGTATGTATTCCTTTTCAGAACAAATATATTAAAATTTAGGCTCTTATTTACAGCTGGAACACATAACACTGATTTTACCCCTTCACGTCTGTTGTGGTACAGAAGATTTGTTTAAAATGGTTCATAAAGATGGTGGCTTTGAGTTCTGATTTTGGAAATTAATGCATTAAGAACTTGCATATTCATAAGAGATGATGAAACTATGTGAGGTTTAAATTTTCAGTTCTTGGATATGATAGACAAAATTTAAACAGTATGTTTACATTCATTACTACGTATGTATAGTCTTCCCTTAGAAAACTTTAAAAATAATTTAAAATTCCAAATCTGAATAAGAAAAAGCACTGAGTCCTTCAAGACAGTCCCTACCATCCTCTGCATAAATACAACTATGATTTAAATAATACAATTAGTAACATTTTAGTCTTATTATGATGATCTCTCAGAATGAGGTTATGTCTGTATCAAAATACTTTTGGCTAATTTCTTTTACAAAATAACTTGAACTGTCTTTGCCTTTTGACTTCAAATCTTCATAAATACAGATACCCCTCTTGTCTCTGCTGCCTTTGTTCTCTTAACACTTCATGACACATTTTCAGACTTTATTCAGAGTGTAACACAGTATTTATTTAGAAATCCATTTCTGTTCTGATGTATACAGCTAGAAATAGTGTGAATGTGAACATATACACTCATCTGTTATTTCAGAAGTTTCAAGTGTTTCTGTCATAATCACTTCTGCTACAACACAAGCTGATTTTCTGTCCAAAACATTAAAACTTCTTGTGCTTGTGAAGTGAACAACTATCAGAAACTTTTTAGGTGACTTTTTGTTTTAGCATATGGAAAAATTAAGTTTCAGCTGCCTTTGGAATCAGTGTGCCCCCACCTTGTCTCAAATATTTGAGTGTTTCACTAACCACAAACATTTGCCTCCTCTCCCGTGGAAGCTTCCTCTGCAAGTCCTTAAGAAGACTAGAGACCAGCATTTAGAGACCATTTAAGTGAGCCCTCTCTCTGCTTTAAATCTTTTCATCTCCTCTTTTTGCTGTTTTCTCTGGGCTCCTTACTGAGTTTTATCACGATGGATTAATGTAGTTTAAAATCAGTTTGTTTTCTTGGTGATCTGGAGCTGCTTAAAGCGTAGCTCTTAGAGGAACGCCTCTTCCACACCGAGTGTATGGTGGTGCAGCACAAGCCCTGGGGACAGTCACCAGCAGGGCAGGTGGAGCAGCGCTCCGGCTGCTTTTCCTGCCCCAGTGCCCGGGGAGGGACGAGCGGAGCGGGGAGGCAGCCGGGCTGTCGCGACAGAGCATCGAGCCGGGCTGTCGCGACAGAGCATCGTGCCGTGCCGCTGAGCGAACCAGCCCGGGTGGCGCTAGCAGCTCCTCAGGTCATTAGCTGCGGCACTGTTGTCGCTTAACATGCTCATTGCAAGCATGTAAATCCAATAAAAATTAAGTGAAGTGACCTTATCACCTCTCCCGATCTCCTCCCTTCCTTTTCTCATAACAGTAACTTCTCTCATACAGGCAATTAATTTATTTGTTACCTGCTTTGGTCTGAAAAGCTAGCTAAGGCTGAGGGCATTAAGTACTGTGTTAAGAAAAGATGTTGATGACAGTGACTTTGCTGAATCTGTTCATTGAGTATGGAAGGAATTGAGCAACAGAACAATGACCTAAGCTTACTTCAGACACTGATCTGTTAAAAAAAAAAAAAAAAGACTTTAATGTTTAGAGAAAGAAATGAGCAACTTTTGTTTGTGGTGTACTAGTTTTGATCACCCTCTCTGATCCTTTTGTTTTGCATGGAAGTGTGGTGGCTAATGTGACCACTAGTCATTCAGCCCCGTCAGGCATGCAGAGGTTGCTGTATAAGCTTCTCGATTTGATGAAGGACGCTGAAATAGTCTTGTGTGGAGGGAGCAGAAACCATTTCTGAAGCAGAAACCCTCTCTAAGCCCCTGGAAAGGGCCCCATGGAAGACAATACCTTAAAGATAAGAAATTGCTTTCTTAGAGTGACTAATACCAAGAAGTATTTTGCCCTCCCCTTGTAGACCCCTGTGTTATCTTTCTGTAATATTAGTGGTTCATTTTCCTCTTATATTATTGGTTAATTTATCAACTAAAGTCCTTTGTAGTTTGGTTAGTTTTAGAATTCCCTTGGTAATTGGTGCAAAATGTAAAACCCTCAAAACCTACGAAAACCCCTTAGAAACCCTGCCCATTTGGATTTGCTAGATTGGACCCCTTCATAGAATAAACTCTATGGAATTTCCTGTCTGCATATCTTGATCTCTTTTCTCTGCTGGATTCAAAAGCACTTTGTGAGCCAGATTCTATCTGGGCAAGGCTTGCAAACATGCCTTGTCACCAAGAACTGCTTGGGCAGTTTTGGTGTCTCAGAGGCTCCCATCACTGGCGACAGTCTTGTAACTATAATGAATAATCATTATTTGCACCTTGGAACAGTGAAAATTTTAACATATTTCTTTCTCAAATGGAAGAACACAAATGTTCCATGCCTCTCCCCCACATTATATTTTCAATTTTTAATTTTTTAAATTTCTTTGGCACAGGGTTCTTTTTCCAGGTTGGATTTAGTGTTGATTGTCAGAAAGTAAACGACAGTACTTTAGATTTATAAAGTACTTGTTTAGTTCCTAAATGAACAATGACTGTTTTCCCTTGAAAGAGGGAGACTATGGCTGCTTATGTGCTAGAATAGCTTATAGAGTCAGAGTTATCTTGAGGAATTAGAGTAAAATCCCATTCAGACAAATAGGAAGTGTTCAGAACTCTTGTTTCATGATTCATGTAGATTTATGTGTGTATAATCACATTACTTTTACCTTAGTCAGCTTTTAAGGTAGCTTTTAAATCACAAGGTCTTAAATTTGGAAGACCTGAAATCTTCAGTTCTACCCTAGATGAAAGCTTTTCAGCAAAGTGCTATGGCCAAGGGCTAAAACTTGTGCGAAGTCCAAAGCTGCAAAATACTGAAGTCTGCTTTAATTACTGCAATTTGAAACTGGCCCAAATAGAAGTTATGACTACAAAAATTAAACCTATGACTCTGTCAGAAAACCAGTCATGTCCAGACTCTAATGACTTGGAAAGTGATCACATATGCAAGGTGAAACTCACTACCAGTATAACAGAGTGTGGGACTGAATTCAAATAATTATTTCAATTTTTCTGTTAATCCACTTGACTCTTGAATTACAATACCTTATTGTTACTTGCCATGTAGAACTAGTCTTGCAGTAGGAAATTCAGTTGCTTGATTTACAGGTGGACTAAGTGATTTCATAAGTCATTAATACTCATGAATCCATTAGTGGGGAAAAAAATCTTGCAATTCTACTTATTCTAAGTGTGTAAGTGTGATTAATTTTAGACTCAACCTGTAAATAGAAAGTGGCCTTTTTCTTTTCTCACCACTAAAAAAAAAAATCTTCATCTGTTAAATGAAAGTGTCCATGAAGTTTTGTAAGTTTGGAGAGAGGACAGTTCAGGGCTATTTTGAAAGGCAATGTGGAATTTGGGCTATTCTTCTTCTGTGTTTCTTTCAACTCTGAAAATTTGAGAACCACCAGGCTTTGCTTTTCTGAAAATGTTAGTCCTTGTGGCAGCTTGTAAAATGGCAGCTGATATTAGGATTTTGTGTATATGTGAAAGGCTATGGCACAAATCAAACACATAGAGGACTGAAACACATATGTTACTGGTAATAAGCTACACTTACGTGATAGCAATTATTCTAATATACACACGGGGAGGTGAGGTGCTCGTAGTAAGGCATGCTAAAGATTTCTCTTTAAAGCACTTTATAGCCATTTAAAAATGTTTCAGCATCCTTTTGATTTTAAAAAAAAAACCAAACCAAATAGAAAATGGTATTAAAATATTGGTAATTTTGGTGTGTTTGTGTTGAGGTAGCCTTGTAAGAGCATCTTGCTGCTTAGCTAAAGCTTACTCATTCATTCTGTTTTCATATGGGCCAACATATTGGGGTATTCTGTTGGTGCAAGTCCAGTGCAGCATTGGGTATTTGAGTCAACAAGATATTATAAATGTTTCTTGAGAAAAATCCACCTGCATATTGAAAATGTGCAAATACCATAAAATTATAATGAAACATACCATGATTTATTCTGTGCCACAAGTTAAGGTATTTATCTTTTTGTTTAGGATGTAAAGAATGAATGAACAGTTTAACACGTGGCAAGTTACTTCCAAATAACTCTTCAAAGGACTAGAACAGAAGTATGAAGTAAAAAAAAGTCTAAAAATCATTGTTCTCTTGGTTTTTTCTTTAGCTATAAAGAGTAATGCCAGTGTCCAAAAGAAGCAGTTTTCTGCACTGTAAATGATTCTTTCCTCTTCTTCAAACCAGATCTTTATTAATAGTTTGTATAGTTGTCAGTAATTTTAGAGCTCTTTTGAAAATAGTTATTTTCTGTCTCACTTTGTGTTTTTATCTGTGTAAACTTCGTCCTTTTCTGGGAAGAAAGACACTTTTCTTTCCCTCTGTAAATCTCACTTGACATTTAGCAAGAGATGTTTGTAAGGATGTCAGATTGATGAGAGCTGTTTGCTGAAGTTTCACCGTGTTCATTCAGCTGAACAATATCTGTTGTTAACAGCTATAATTATTATGAACAGGTTTAAAAGGACAAGCTTATTGCTGTACTTTGGCAAGATGCTTTTGAGCTGCTGGTTATTCAATAGTAATACTCGGCACATTAGTTTGCTTTTTATCATTGAAGTGCTTATGGATATTGACTAATTAAGTGCATCAGAGGCTAGCTGTAGGTTCCTTGGTTGAGGGGAAGTAAATGACAGCTTATATTGTACAGTTTGTGAGTGTTTCAGCTCATAATGACAAGTGAGAGATGGAGATGTGGCCCTGAAGTTGAGGTATGACTCCTGCTGGTTCTGCCTGGGACTTTCAGACTTGGCTTCACACTTCCATATAACCTGTAACTATCAGTGAATCCTTAAAGTTGGAAAAAAACTTGACTATCATTGAGTCAAAACAATAAAGCTTTTCTTCTCTGGTAAGACAAGACAGCACAGGTGTGGCTCTGAAATCAAGGTGAAGGCAGCACTGATCACCTTACTGAAGGTGCTGGAAGCTGCTACAAGTAACTTCCAGGAACCTTGGGAAAACAAAATGACTTGGAGTTACAAATGTGCAGTATTTGCAATACAAGCGACATGACTCACAAGCTGTATTGCTGAATTGCACAGTTCTTTACTCTTCACCTGGGACCCCTTTTATCATATAAGTTGTTAGTGCTGGTTGTTCTGCAAAGAAAAATGAAACATACCAGCTTACTTGGGCTTAACACAATTGTCATGTGTCTTCTAAAGTTTCTTAGCTAGCCAAGCATGGGATGTGTAATAAGCAAGAGGTTCCTGTCCTACATGGAGTATATTGTACTTTATTATGCAGACAGCTCTGGGCAGATATGTAATCAGATAAGTACTTGAGCCCAGGCTCTAGTGACTATTTGTGCTAATTGATAAAAAGATTGCTGCATAGTAGCCTAAATGATAATTGGGCCAAATGTTAGGAAAAGAAAGCACGTGTTTTGCCAGCTGACTCTGTTGAATGTACCTGACAGAACGAGACAATATCTTACCTATGTATTATTTCATATGTATGACACAGGAAACTAGAAATCATAATGTAGCTAAATAGGTACTGGAAATGCAAAGCCCTTTTCCTAAAGTTTTTGAGAGAACGTTGTGTTTGTGGAAGTAGCTTTGTATTGGTCATCCTGCTGGTTTGATGTAGAAAGAAATATCTACATAAATTTCTCCTGTGGTTTGGAGGAAAGTGATAGCAGGTGAATTTCAATACATTAATTTCAAAGCATCATAAACTGTGTAATTTGCTGTTTGGGCATTTATATAAATTGTTGCAAAGAATTATGGAATAATGTTTAGCTGATTATTATTCCTAGTTAACTGAAATATGCTCAGACCAGCTGTACTGAGCTTGAGACCACATGACATGAGCCTTTTAGATTTGTGAGCAGTTATCAAGAGATCTCAAAAATGGATTTTCTTAGATCTTGTGTGTTCCTTTTGCATAAGCAAGCAGAATTCACTTTGAAAAGTTCTCCACGGCTACTAATTCTTATTGTAGCAATAATAGCCACATTTGTTTCAGAAAGCTTGCATGTGTAGTAGTTGACTCCGTAATCTGACATTTATTTGGACACATCAGAATTGAGCTTTTAAAAATTCAGGCCTTTGTTCACTCTGGTGTTATTTAAATAGTTATCATATTTTAGCTTTACACCTTCTCACTCCCCACTTTATATATCTGCAGCTCTGGACAAACACTGCTGATGATCATGAGACTCTGGCTGCTCACTGACATTGCTGGAAATTGTAGTTCCTGTCACTCTGGACTGACTCTTTAGCTGGCCAGGTGTTTTTCTTTCAAATACTGAGGTGCTGATAAATAATTATAGAGAAGATCATTCGCCTTTCTGTAGGTTTGCTAGCTTCCTGTGAGACTTAGTCCCCATTTTACAGCCTCTCTTTTGATGAAATTGTCTGAACTGACCCTGATTAGCATTGTTAGGGTGATTCATAATCCTTAAATATACAAAGCTTCTGGGTGTGCTTTTTAGGACTTCTCTCTACTTAACTTTTCTGTGATGTCTCATATTATTAGGTGTTATATTCATTTTGGGAATGATTTCTGGTGAAATGGAGCTTATGAAGGGAGAGACAAACCCACTGGGAGGCTACAAATTAGGATAGATTAAAGGATAAGCTTCTTTAGGTGTGAGTTTGAAAGGATGTCAATTGTCTGTCCAGAGAATGATCAGCTGTACTTTTTTTGGCAGATGTCTAATTTCTTTTTAAAGACCTCCAATGATGAAGACTATATAGACTCACTGGGCACATTTGTCCCTTACATGAAGCTAGTGAGCTGTCACTGAGAAGCTGGCTGTAGAGTTTCAATATTACAAATACAACTATTAATGCAGTCAAGGCTCTCATCTGTACACCAATATACTTTTCCTTATTCCCATCAGCATGTGCTAGATGACTTAGCCAGAGCATGGCAAATTCTGCCAGAGGTTAACATTCCCAGGCCCTGTTCACTTTGTGTGTTTTATCAGACTATTGCTGGGAAACCTGGGGGTTTGCTTTTACATGGTACTGGGGAGATTGCAGGCATTTCTTCTGGAACCTGATTGAGTAAAGAGACAGCTGCTAAGGACGGTCATGTGAAGAAGCATATAGGATTTTTTCCTTCCTAACATCTTGTGGCTTGCTATTGGGAGTCACTTTGCTTATAACTATGTGATCTTCCCTCCAGCAACTGAGTGTGTTTTCATAAACAGAACATAATTGATTTGATAATGCTTTATGTGAGTAGGGATGTTTCCATACCCAAAAGGTAGGGATACCAGATAAATGGTAAGAGCAGATGGCACTGTCATTATCAGAGGAAAACAGCTGAAGAAGTTGCTTGAGAGGGGGAAGTGAATCAAAGAATACTGTGCATAAGCATGCTCTCAGCTGTCTTTGTATACTTAGCATTTCAAATTCAGCTCTTACCTTCTCATGCTACTTTTGCTACTTTGCTCTGCTTTCAGCTAGAGGCAAGTCCTCCCTTTGCTTCACAGACAAAGAACCATGGCAGAGCTGTTGACCTAGGAAGCAATTGGGTGGGAGGACATAGTAAAGAACTGGTCTCTCATGGCTAGAATCAGTCTCAGAGTACTGAGTGACCAAGAGGAGGAACAGAGACAAGATCCCCAGACAGAGTGGGGATCATGCCAGTTGTGGAAAACAAGCCTTGCTCAAGCACCTGGAACTAAGCAGTCTCCTTGTTTATTTATCCAAGTGGGCTGTCCAGTCTTACCTCCCATGTGTTTAGCTGCCTACAGTGCTTGCTTGCTAATATTGATGAAGTCTGCATAATGTTACTGCATGTTGATCAGTTTTCCTTTTTAGAGCACTGAGTTGGTGTAATTGCCTATAAGATGAACCAAGTTAGTGTCAAAACTTTGGCTGTGGGGAGAAATGCAGTCCAGTGGCCTTAGTTTGGGGCTAGAAATTGAGATTTTGGTGTGTTACTCACTGATTTGTAAGTAGGTTTTGTCATAAAGTCATCACCCTGCAACAGGAAAAAAAAATGGAAACCCAAAACAACTTTCAGTAAAGCTGGCTCTGTAAATGAAACATTCACCAATCTTTGGAGATGTGTTTCTTGGTTTTAAAGTGGTTGGAGACATTGGTGTACACAGTTATAGGACAAAACATTTTGTCATGTCTACTTTTCATGTCGCTATTAAAGTTTTTAATTTTATTTCTTATCATCCAGCTGTGGTTTTTCTCCTGATGTGAATCCTAGTTATTGCAAATGTTTTCCCTAGACTTTTCCATTTGGATTTTTGAAAATATAGTTGAAAGTATTCCTTCCCCATCAGGAATCTTTGTTTTTGTTTTGTAGCTGTTGTGTTGACTGTTTAACATATCACGTGTTAACTGGTATTTTTACTGGCTATTTTATTACATAGGTTCTTAGGCTCTCCAGAACATGTTTCTATTTTGCTATTTGCTGTGCAAATGTAGGAGCAAGCTGATTTCTCCCTGCAAGATTCTGTGCTTTCATGTGTGAACTGGGGGGCAAAGATAGTTCAGACTCAGAGAAGAAATTAGTGTGTGAGAGGTCCTTAGTATATTAAACATGATGTAGGCAAAAAAAAAAAAAAAAAAAAAAAAAAAAAAAAAAAT
>VZTT01074159.1:59361-93829 GCA_013400855.1 Buphagus erythrorhynchus | reverse complement strand
CAGCTGGCCTCTTCCCCAAAAATATGCCTGTAGCACAAATTTCCATTTTCCCTTGGTCTAGATGTTACCATGATCCACCATTTCTTATTCATATCCTCCAGAAATACCTGCCATGACACTCTTCCTCTGAGCTAGCTGCTGGTCTCACACAAGGACATTTGCAGAGTAACCTCACCCAGCTGAAGTCAGTCCAGGTTTCCACTATGAAGTCTAAGAGCAGAGTATGGACCTACAAATTTAGCCCCACAAAGCAGCAATTAAATCCAAAAATTATTCAGGGAGGGAAAAGTTCCAGTTGATTTTGACTGCAAGGGAGATTAGATGAAGGATTTATACCTTGTCTGCCTAGCAGTGAATATACAAAAGAATGAACAAATAATACAGGGGGACTCCCACCTTACAGACAGTTCAGTGAAGTGTACACAGGTTTTCCTAGGCCAGTTTTTAACATAATACTAAGAACACTGGTATCCCAACTTTCCTTTGAAAAATTTAACCACTTTTTTTTCTGATAGTGAGTCTGCAGTAGTTTCCTACTAGTTTTCCCCAGCTTCTTCACTTAGATGAGCAACCAACTGAAATGATTTTTCAGGACAGACCAAAAATGGAGGAAAGTTTCAGAGATCCTAACAAGTCTGAATTTCATGAAACAGAAAGCTGGTTGTTACATCACTCTATGAAAAAATATTTATATTGGCTCTGGCTTTAAGGTTACATTTCTCAGTTCATGCAAGTGGCAGGAAACACACAGAATCTAATCAAGAGATAGTCCACAAGGCTTGTTAAATGAAATGTTAAATAAAGAGTTCTTATGAAAACAAAAGATGCAGCTCAGGAAATGAGCTTGGTCATCTCACAGCTCTCTGCTGTTCCACAGCCAAGCATTGGCTAAACATTAGATTATCATTGTAAACAATACACAGGGGGAAAATTGCTATCAAGATTTACCCTAAAAGTAAGTCTGAAGAGCACGTAAGTGATTAAGAGGCTTAGATTTATTTTTGGATCTGACTTAAAAGACTAATTCAGGTCTTAATGAAAATCAGGGAATGTAGGTTTTCAAGTCACGCACATTTAAAGAATTTACTTAAAATGTAAAATGCAGTTTTATGCACAAGCCAGCAAGAAAATATATTTACAAAATGTGAACTCAAGAAAAATCCTTTCACATAGAAGAGTCCTTCTTAAAGAAGGACTCTCTTTTTATTTTTCAGTGCAGAAGGTCGGTGTTACTAGAAAATAAATAACATGAAAGAGGCGGAAGAGGATAAGGGAAATTGCTCTGCAGAAGAAAAAACAAAGAACAGCAGTCACAAACTTCTCATGAACTCCTGAACTACCGAGTTAACCAAGGTAATCTATTGCTCTCCTCCATACTTCCAGTCCAGCCCTTCTTTCATCTCTTTGGCCTCGATGCTGTAACTCGTGTGCATTTGTAAGGGTGAACTATGAATCAGCACAGTGAATGTGATCTCTGAGTTTCCAGTGGGGTTCTCAAACTGGTATATATCAGCCTCAGACGAAGCATTTTTTCCAGATTTTACAAGAGTGACAGCATTGCCTAGTATTAATACGGTTGCCTCTGTTTTTATTTGACAGCATGACTGCATTTACATTTCAGGGAAAGCCCGTACAAAGGGATGGCTTTGGAGCTTGGCTCCCGTATGTGCTCCTAGCTCATAACACAGTGAAATTAATAGCTACTTTTATTTCGTCTGGCAGGGAGTTTTGCAGTCGATGTAGGATTGCATCTCCTGTGACCACAGGGTTTCTCAGGTTTCCCAACAGTTTAATTGCTCCATGCTACGTGAGGTTGCACTTTCTGAGACAGAAGGAGCTATCTCGTACAGACAGGGCTCTGCAAAGCAGCCAGCACTCCTGAAACACAATCTTTGTTCAGTGACTGCTAGGAAAAGAAAATTAATAGAATTTCAGTGGATAAAGAACCACAATCAAATAAAGGGCTTATGCTTAAAAATTGCTATCATATAAACAAATAAAGGAAAATAAGTTTAAAGCAAAAACTTGAGTATGAAATTATTTAAGTATCTTCATTTCTGATATTAAAATTCCATAACCCCTTTATTTCTAGAAGGGGAAAAGGGAAAAAGAAAGAAACAACCAAGTGAGTTGGATGTCTGGACAGGCAATGAAACACAGACAATCAATGAAACTACATGTTTTTACTTTCCTCTCTTCCTGAAAGAATTAATGAAACTCTTGAACTTTGGCCTCTTTTTTAGGCTAGAGCAGCAAAGAGACTGCCTGACAACCCACAGCAATGCCGACAGAAGATTTTAGTGTGAGAACACTGTGTGCTCATTTGGCATTGCAATCCCTAGAGGGAAGATGCTAGACAGTGTATAGATTAAATTTAGCTAGATTTGGACATTAAGACACAATACTTGGTGCCTTGATAGAAAGAATCAAGAGAGGTCATTCTATATGTGGTTTTCTTTGTAGGTTTATAATGCTTTTGCATTTCTCATTCCTTTTCTCTTTATGGCATTATTGTTGCATAGCAGACAATCATTGCATCTTTCTTAGTGATGCTGGTTAGACAATATAGGAAGCTTGTCTTAATCAGGATTCTCTGAAGAACTTAAAGTCCTTTCAGCATGCCTCATAATTGATTTCAAGTGTCTGATGAAAAGTCACTGTGACACAGTTTTTCTTTGGCTTCAAAATCAAACGGAGAAAAAAATCGTGCCACAGGAATACCAGAACTTCAAGTCTGAAATGAGAGTTTTCTGGGATTTTATAGTTTTACATGAAATGCCACTATTCGGTAGGAATCCTCAGCACTGCACCAGCTAATAACCACACAGCTATAGTTGTCTGTAGCCACTGCCTTGCAGACAATAAAAAGACTCACTTTTAAAGAACGTTGCAAAAACAGTTCCAGGTCATTTCCCTGCTGGCTTTTCTTGAGTTCCCTTTCAGAGTTTTGGCTCTGTTGACACTGCAGGTTAAATGAAATAAAAAATCCAAAGAAGCCTCAAAACTCAGCAACTCAGTCTTTTTGATGTACCTAAGTGTTTTTAAGCCTGCTCATCACCATAGAATCCACGTGCCCCTTTTCACATTTCAGTGCTTCCAAAAGGATCAAGTCATGGTAAGACCATAATACTTGAGTGGTTGTTGCAAGGAAAGATTGCTTTAGAGAAGAAACAAGTCCTCTTCCCTAAAAGTAACCCTGAACAAGACAAATTAGAGGTGGAATAGGAGAGAAAGTAACAGGGCTGTTTTTCCTTGGCAAAAAGATTAGTAGAGTTGGCAACATATGGAAGCAGAGTTGTAAAGAGTTGGAAGAAAATGTTTTCCTCCAACCTTCAAGTGCAAAGAGGTTACAGTTCTTTCAAAGAGCTTCCCTTGGGATAATGTGAATATGGATCATCCCATACTTCACAGATTAAATAACCATCTGAAAGGAGAATAATTTGAGGTAAACTGAGATTAGTTTCTTGCATTGATATCTGCTTGGAAGATCTAGTGCAAGGGTCATTTGGCTTGCTGGGTTAATGGTAATACTGCTAACAACCAGTATCAAATCTTGAGTAAATTTGTAAAGATCCATTACATCCTCCTTAATACATCCTCCTTAATAATTTCAAAGATTTGAACATGACAGCATATTGTAATGTAGTAATATAATATAGGAAATTTGCAGAACCAGATTCAACCCATAAGGAGACCCAACACGGATTTCAATACACATGCTTACTGCAGTCTGAATGAATTATTTTAATACACACTTAGCTGAATGCATGCTAACAGCACTATATATGGAATAAAGAAAAATTGTGCCCCTTTTTTCTCTGTATTATATGCAATTGGGGGGGGAAATGTATTTTTCCATACATATTTGTATCTATAATTTTTCAATAAGAAAAGTATACATTTAAATGCAGGGCAAGATTAACTGTTAAGACCTGGCTGACATGCTTTAGTTAATGTGAGTTAACAAAAGCACAGTCATTTCAAAAGGGGTACAGTAAGCTTTTTGATTAGGGGAAAGCAGTGAATCAGAGAAGAACTGCTTGAGTCACCCAACATAGACAAACAACTCAGGGGACAATGAAGAAAGGGACAGCATAACCACCAAGCATCACCTTGGGAGAGGCAAGTTACTATTGGCTTCTTGATTCCCCCTATCACCCAGCAGATGGGGAGACTGATTACCTACTGGAGTGCATGAAAACCATCTTACATTGTTACTTGGGGAGTAAAAATGAACACCCAGGATAAAAATCGTCATTATGGAAGTTCCATTGGCAAAATTTTATCATAAATCTTCCCAGAGAGAGGAAAGTTTTCAATTATCAGAGATTAGTCATGGTATTTCCGCTGGGATGGGCTAACCATCACGATCATCTTTTCACTCCTACAGAACACCTGATGAGAAGACTGTGGACAGAGCAGGAATGCATCTGGAAAGGCATTTCTTTTTATTCCTTTACAGGCTGGGAATAACATTGGACAATCCCTATGCTTCCACAAGATAGAAATGGAGAGGCATTAAAAAAATGGCCATAGTTCCTGTTCTTGTTCCAAAAACAGAGCCGTGTGAAGAGTGAAAGTTTTCTCTAAGTTCCTCTGTCAGTAGAAAACGTGGGAGAAGTGACCCAGTGCTATTTCATTACCCAAGACACCAGCATACCTCTTTGGCCACATGGAGAGAGCTGTTGGAGGGGGAAGCTGGGCAGTGTGGAGAGATGGCTCGCTAATCCTGTCAGGAGAAAAAGTGTTTCATGTCACTCAACAGCATCGCCACGGGGCAGTGACAGGGGAAGCGCTGACAGCCCCTGCAAGGAATCGCAGCCAGTCCTCCTCCAGCAGGGACAGGTCAGCTTCCACACGGAGCTATTGGGCTGGGGAGATGAAAGTGTGGGGCAGGGACATCTGGGCTCCATGCAGGATTTCACCTTCCTCTGCCCCATTAGCAGTCCTGCCTGCTTCCAGCTAGCCTGTCCTTCCTGACCCCTTCACCAAGCAGTTCTGCTGCCCTCTCGTTCCCCGACTCTCAAAGTTTAAACTGGCCAACCCTGCTGCCAAAAGTAAAAACAGAAATAATGTTGGATTTGGAAGCAATTTCAATGTAAGGAAGAGCTGCAGAGACAGAGCAGGGATTATTGCCGCATGTGACACAGAGTACCTACCATACCACATCACATGCTGGTAAGTACATTTCACAACCAATTTTACAAACTTATCCTGCTTTCTTTAGAAAAGGTTTAGTCAGGCACTTTCAGTCAGTGGTGCACTTGAATGATTCTCAGCAGAAGCAGTAAAAATAAGTGTAGACAAAGAGGTGAAACATCTACAGAAGGGATGAAGCCACCCAACACATCAACAGGGTTAAATAAGAAGGTACTTTAATCACATCATAAATGCCTATATTGGCTCACAGTTACCACCTCCAATGTACAAATCAGAAATCATACAAAATAAATCTAATCTACATTCTACTTGGGGGCCACAAATCCTCCCTGAGCTCATGGGATTCATCATCCCCACACCATGACAGAGCACTCCAAGGGACAGGGTGTTCAGCTGTGGCCAAGGACCTAAATCTTCCTCCCAGAAAACACTTCATGTTTTAAAAACACAAAGGTGTCTGGGTCACAGCTGGGAATTTGGGTTTTTACACAAGATATTCCTAAACCATCTAGGAGGCTTACACAGCACTTCTACTGCAGCACACTGCCTACTTTGTGCCACGCCCTCAGTGGCAGCAGCCACACACCCCTCTCAGAGACCCTTGTCCTTTTCTCCTAGGCCCTCAGAACCCCTTGAAAGAGACAATAATTCTTGCCTCAAAAAGCTAGTGAAAACTGCTTTTTTCTGATACATGACATCATATAGGGCAGCCCCTCATCCATCAGTGGGGAATAAAATTCAGAGGTCTGGCTGTTCCTTCACTTCAGTTGCACTTCAACGTCACATTTTCCCTGCTTTGGTGGATTAAAGCTGAAAGGCTTTACAGGAAATATGTCTGTTACAGGGATGTAAACAATAAATAATTATAGGAAAGAGAAAGAAAGACTGATTTATTGAAGACTATTCACTTCTAGAAAGTAAATAACTGAACTTTCAATTTAAGTGGACATTTTTACTGCTGAATAAATCTGCTTCCACTGATATGAGAAGAGACTTCATTGTAGTACACAGAAAAGGAAAAGTTAGAGAAATTCAGATAGTGCCAGCGAGCAGACAGGGCCAGACCCTTGATAGATGCTGTTGGCTTAGACCAACCTAGGATTGTTTATATACTCATCTGCCATTAAATGACAGTACAATGAGATATAGCAGACATAAACAAATTGCTGTTGAGCAAGGGAAAAAGAGCCACATGCCTATCCAGCAGCCTTCACATCACCAAAACTGCAAAGACCTTGATATTTGCTTTGCCCAAGAATGGACCACCAGGACTTTTAAGAGGAGCTCCTAAAGTTAGGTACTGCATCTATTTTTATGTTTTTAAATGTCATGCTTAGAAAAACATTTGAGTACCCAGCAGTTTCCCTGGACCACAAAGAGAAGTGGCAACTTTTAGCATTACATCACTGATGTACCTTTGTGGATTCTGATGGAGATGGATCTGTGGACTGATATGCATATCTAGAGTTCAGGGATGTTCAGTATTGGCCACTACCTGCCTTGTTGTGAAAGTTCTCCCAAGGCACCAGAGGTCAAATTATGGTTACTAGACAGAGAACCCCACTGTAAATGAGAATGGGCTGATACATCTGATGGGCCACCATAAGAACAATAATTGCACCTGGCTTATTACCTGAATCAGGTGCTACATTTGGACACATCCAGTTTCTAGTGAAGGTGACTGTGACCTGAGTTTCTTATCACCTCTGAAAAACGTTCAGGCCAAAACCTGAGGTCTTAATATCCTTTGCTGATTTCTGCTCTGCAGTTCCTATACAATGCAATGCTAGAATAACACCATTTTCTTCTTCTACATGGATTATTTCAACATCCTTGAGAATTTAAAACCTACCTTCTTTAATTTTCACCAGCTACTCCCTCTAACTGTCCTTTCCCAATGAACCAAATATTATTTGTTTTTGATCTCGTTTCCCACAAAGTCAAAGTACAGTTGACACTCCCTGAAGTAACATAACAGATATGGGTATATCTAAAACATGTGAACTCAGGAGAGATTTGGAAAGTTTTATGTATGTGAAATAATTGAATTCACACACCACTGACTTTTATCTCAAAGGATGGCCACACAAAAAGCTGAGCCTGATTCCTAAGTGGTGAGATATTAGATTTCCATCTGATCTGATGGACAGTCTTAACAATTTTATGGAATGTGATCTATCCCTCAGGCTTAGAATGAACTCTGACAAGTCATAATTTTAAAGCTCCAAAACATGAATTTTTAGGAGAGACTTGCAAATCTAAAAAGTTTTTGCATGAATAAGACCATAGAATAAGACAACTATGAGAGAAAGGCAGGGAAAATAAAGAATTACATCCTGCTTATTTTTTTATATTTGTTTTACTATTAAACTTCACTTCTTTTTCAATTAGTCTACCTCTGAGGCTTCTTCTATTTGTTTCCTTAAAAATTAGTAATCCCCACTTCAGCAGTAAAGAGCTGGGTAAGATTATTCTTCATCCAGGTGCAAATACAATGGATCTTCCAAAACACATAGTATAATTTTTTCAGTCATGGCTGCTGAATTTCAAGAGCTCCACCTGTTTTGTGACCTCATACAAGAAATCCACATTTCTATGGCCAAACCAAGCAGATTTGAAACTTTTCTCTAGACTTGGAGCAGGCTTTGAAATCAGAGACTCAGAGTGATGAAATTAAAATGCAATAGGACATTAGTTCACTGAGTTCATGTACCAGCAAAAATCTGTTTTAAGATTTGAAGCTGAAGTTAAAAGCACAATAAAGATACAAATTCCTGCTAATCTGAAACTTTCTCTTTCTCACCTTGTCATAAAAGCCCTTTGTGCCTGTAGCCACAGTCCCTTATCTATCCTGCAGACTCTGCCAAAAGGAAGCTGACACCTCATCAGAAGATATCTGGGGAGAATGGTACTGCTTGAATCCTGCCTCTATCTTCAGAATGATATTTTAGTCTATAAGGGATGGCAAAGGATTTCCACAGGCAGATGAATCATCAGAAAATGTAAGCGAACAGCTCATAAAGAACATGTCCTCCCAATAACCAGACAGTTGGTTTTCAGTTTCATGTTCTAACTTTTAAAAATTAAAAATTCAGCTGGGACTGCATCTTTTTCTAATGCCTCTGAATTCAATTTCCCTAACTGCTGCCCTGGAATTAGAACCAATTTCATAGTCATTATAAATGCAAATTGTTTTTTTGCATTCACTGGTAGTTGCATAACTTTACAGTATTAAATGTTAGCTATGCCCCTTAGCAGAAGCTGAGCTCTACAGTTTTTCTAAGAGATCATAGTGGGCAAAGGCAGCCAGTGCTGTGTGTGAGAGAGTTGAGCCTACCTCAGCTACCTGTGCTGTCTGCAGTGCCTGGAGGACCTTTCAGGGCAAGACAGCAGGCACCAGTTAAGCTGCAGTAAAAAAGATACTCCTTAGCAGTAAAAATATACAGCAAGCCACTTCATTCCTCCTTTCTTATTCATTAGCAATATTTCCTTTATTTCTTTTTCCCACGTATTTACATAGCATTTCTGCAAAAGAAATCTTGGACGCCTAAGATTTTTTGCTCAGTCATTAGTTTTGACCACTTGTGTATCAAAATGCAACTTTTCATGGATGCCACTTTACTGCAATATTTGATTCCAGATAAACAATTGAGCAGAAGCACAGATAATGATGAATATAGAATAATGGAAAATGAATTACATGGCATACTGATCTTTATTTAAGAGCATCTTTTATTGTGCATGGCACAGTTATTAAAAATACTGTTCTCCTGAATACTCAGGAAAAACAAAGCTTGCAGTTAGCAAACCCTTTAAGTGTGTGCTTACCTTTAAGCCTGTAGAAAGTCTTCCAAATGTTTGCTGGAGTAGTCATGTGCCTGGAGTTAAGCATGCTTAGAAATACTTCACTGGACTCAGACCCAAAATCTGTTTGCATTATGGTTTGGGAATAGCAAAGGACAGAGAACAAAGGGAATAGTTATTCACAATTTGGACAAATAGCTGTAAATACATTTTTTTGTGTTATTAAGTCAATATTGGCTCTGCTCAGCATGCACTGAATGAACACACAATCCTAACAATCACAGCTGAAAAACACAGACCATGGACATTTATTGATTTAGACAAGATCACTCCTCACAGGAGAGTGAGCCTCTAGTTTTACAGACCTTTTAATTCCCTGTACACCATTCCTTTCCCTTTTACAAATCTCCTGCTGTGAAACTCTAATGCACTCTTGAGACACTAGAAATCATGGAACTGGCTCTGCAAATTGTCCATCAGCCAAAAGAGGAAGCAACTCCCAAGACCAAGGAGTTTAGTTGTTGCTATCCATGCCGGTTTTGTCCAAAAATAAAACAACAGAGTTACTACATAGCAAAAACCGAAATGTTGTTGCAAAAGCTTTAATAGCTGCATATAATTGGGTTTTTTATTAGTGTTACTTCTCTAGCCACATCTCAGCACCCCCAAAAAGGTACCAAATGTCTGGGGTGTCTACTGGCAAAAACCATAATTTCTTACTTTAGTCAAATCCAACATTCCATGCAAATGGAAGTAATTTCTGCAAAACAAAAAGTCCTTTCAGAAAATGCTGAACTGATTAGTATCATGGAAAAGTGGAACTAATTACTCTAGTGATATAACAAAAAAAAAATGAAGCTAAAAATTAAAGCTATCCAATTCTTGCAAAAAAATAGTGGCATATTTCCCACAAATGTAGCCTTTGTGCAATTCAGTTAAAGGTATGAGCAAGATAACCGTGAATCTCCCTAACCCATAAATGAAGATCTCTTTGCAAATCCTTAAGGACCAGGAGTGTACCAAAAGCCCATACAAAATGTTCATGCCTAGGCTCAATTACTCCTCAGGAACTCCCCAAAAGGGACACTTTGCTCCCTAAAAATGAGGTTCACCAGCACAAACCTTATCTGTTCTTCCAATCCCATGTGAGCTCAAGGCAGAGACCTTTCGCTGGCCCTTCACTCCATGGCAAATTTCACCTTTGGAAAACAGAGGCCACGGGCTTGTCTGAACAACACGTGCCCCTTTTTTTTTTTGAAAGAAGACTGTCAAGGCTACAGAGCCAACTCATTAACCTATCCCCCAGCAGTTCCATCTGGATGGTCTTATCTGTAGGAATCTGGCCTTTCATTTATTTTTTCAACCACCATTTGTGACAGAGTTTCTTAAAAAACAGGCTCATGACTTATTATTAGCACATGGGCAGGTCAGCACACAGGTTTATTTGCTGTTAACCAACATCCTAACATGCTGTGCTTAAAACTTCCAAAGGGACTATGAATAGGCTGTAAAAGTAGGAGGTTGAATTCCTGAAGATAAGAGCTTGTGATGGGACCACTGTCAAAGCAACTCATATTTTCCTCTGATAACCCTTGAAAATCACCATGCAAAGACATATAGTTCAAACATATGTGAGTCCCTGACAATTCCCTTTTTAAAGGCATTTTGATGACTGGCCTGTAACACTTCAGCTGTGCCACTTAGGGAATAACGGGAAAAAATAGAGTGTTTAACTCTGAAAATGTACAGCCCATCCAGGAAAAGTAAAAGAAGGGCAGAAGTCAGGATGAGGAGAGAAAGGAAGTGAAAGAGGTAAGAGAAAAAAAAATATTCTCACTAAAGCATATGCAGCACAATGCCTGCAGGCTATTAGGGAGAATAAATACTCCAATCTCTCTTGTCAGGAGCAAGCCCTAAGAACAGGAGGGTGACCAGATGGACACTGAGGACAATGCCTGGATGCAAGATTCCATTTTCTACCTGGGATGTCTATCAGATCTCAGGCCATTCAGAGCTTCACCACTGAAACACTCCCCAAAGTAGCTGTGTCCCTTATTTTTGGTATATCATGCGTGCACACAGCTGGACACCACATCCCAGGAAATTATTACTAGTGGAAGAAAAAAATACAGCATCACCTCCAGAAAAAATTATCCACTCACTGGCTTTCATCTTGTGCAGAGCACTGAAAAGTCGGGAGAGAGATAAATGTCTGTTATACAGGGATTTACACATTTCATCCAGACAATTGACTTAAATTTCAAGCATGAGGCCAGAATTGATCATTTATCAAGTTAATCTTTGTGATATATTTAGTGTCTAACCATAATACCTCCAATTGCTTTCACAGTCAGCAGAGACTGGGCAGGAGGAGAGCACCTGTTAAGAATCAAGAACTGAAAAAGAGCTATGCAGTTGATTGGAGTTATAAATACTGGCCTCGATCCTGCAAACTCTTGGCATCCACGGAGAACAAGTGTGAATGAAGCTACAACTGGCTGCCTCAATGGTCTGATAATTGTCTACCCATTTTAAGCAGGGACCACCTTCCTAATTCATTGTGGGGCAGGGAAAAGAATTAAACGTTCAGCCATGCTCCACTGTTCCTAGGCTCATGAAATAAAGCAGCAAAAGAAGGTAACTTGATTACAGCAGTGACTTAAATCATTAGGATATCCAGTAGCTTCCTTTCACCACTAGTGTCTCGATGCTTAATCATCACTAAGAAACTTTGGGCTTGATTCTCACTTATGTATTGCTCCTGCCAAAAGCAAGTATTAAAATATATTCATATAACCATTGATTATTTAATAATCATTGATTAATCCCTCTACTCTCATTTACAAGACCATTCCTAAACATGAACTCTTTCAGCCTATTAGGAGTCAGAAACTTATTTTCTTTCTTGAAGGAATAAAAGCAGTTTTGCAAGTAATATCTGAAGGCCACAGCATCAGCTAAAACTGTGAAACCTCTGATGAAAACTGTACATTTAGTAAGTAAACATCTTTAAAACTAAAGTTTTTACATTTCCTAAACTTCTGCATCTTAAAATTCAAAACTAAACATTTTAAATTATTTTTATCTTTGCTAAACTGAAGTACAAATAACAGAGAAAATACTCCAAACTCTATATGGGGCTTAGAATTTAAATCCTGCTGACTTTTGATAAAATCTGTGCTCTTGAATCTTTTGGATATATTTTCAACAAAGCTTTGTCCTTTTTGTAAATGACCACTGCCAGTTCTTAACATTTGCTTTGTTTTTCAGGCTATCCTTCCTGTATGTGTCATCTAATTGTATTTTCATTGAATTGTTCCTCTAGCTCAGTTTAACTGTAAAAAAAAGAGGGTAAACTGTTCATTCTTGAAATTAAAGGGTCCTGTGTCTGCCATCCTAAGTCTAGAAGAGTGTGTGTAGGCCATTTTCTTGGCTGTCTGTAATCATCACACGTCAATAAGTGCTGAGTTACAACAATACTACATGCTGGGGGGAAAAAATGACCCCTTAGATCTCTAATTAAATCACCCTCTTCCCTCTGTCTAGTTCTACCCTTTCATTTGATGACCACTTCCAGAGCCAGTGGGAGGGGGAATGCAGCTACTGAGGGGATTGAGCAGAGGAGTGGAGGAGGCTTCGTGGGTTGTTTTCCAACCCACACACCATAAAAGGTGGTTTTTCATCCTGATTTTGTACAACACCTCGACACCACAAAACCCTGGATAAAGACAGGGTTTTCAGCACTCCTGTAATTCAATTAATGGACTTGGAGGCCACTGAAGTTATTCTTTGGCATCACTGAGTGAAGAGTTGAGGGGCTGTAGCTCTACAGTCACAGATCCAGAGCAATACAATTACTTCCAGTCCAGGCTTAAATATTGGCATTGATATAGTGACCAATTGTAAGGGCGTGCTTTAACTACCCAGATGAATGAGAAACTCACATTCAAAATAATTGCTGCAGCTGCATGGATTGTCTAAACTGTACTTTTACATGATATTTTGCCTTCAGTTTAGTAAGCCCAAGTACAGATCACTAACATGTGAAAGTCAGACACTGCAGAGAGACTAAACCTGTGAATTTGCACTTGTACATTTTTTAACTCTCTGGGGTTAGTTCTGGATTATCTCTGATATGCAAAAAAAAAAAATTAAAAAAAGAATAATGATGTCAAGGTGAAAATTCACACATGTGGATAGCAGTGAAACAATGCTGTTTTGTCCATTTATACTCAAGAATGGATTTCATTTCAAAATGGGGAAAAAGATACAAGATCTGCATTAATTACGAGCAACTTGAAAAACAGCAAGAAGTACAGGCGAGGCTACCCGAGGTAGATGAAAGCCACTTTGGCCTGACTTTTGCTTTCTTTTCTGAACTGCTGCTTCCCTAAGTGGCAAGCAGTGGAGGTCAGAGGCCAAACGAGGAGGATAAGCGTCAATGGGAGGCCCTGTGGTGTGACACAAGTGCATAGTGGTATATTGTCCACAGCCCATGAAGAACTTGTCAACAGCTCAGTGAGAATGCCTCCAAGGAGCGGCTACGGTTTCATTGCATCCTGCTCCCTGGAGGCAGTGGCAGATACCCGGGGAAGCAGCAGCTATATAAGCAAGATGGCTCTCTAGGAGCTCTGCTGTCTTCTAGCATTTGTTTTTGTATGTTGGCAGAAATGATTATCAGTAGAAAAGGCTTCCAAATAACGGGGAAATTCTACGCAAGCAAGAGTGGCTAGATTAAAATTTAATTATGCTTTAGAAAGCTAGGTGTCAAAAATATAAATAATACAAATAATATTTACTAAATTGGTTCATGTTTAAGCCCCTGTGACACCCCAATGCCCAGGCTTTCAATCTCCTGTGAATCATGAACTCATCTAAGCTTCGATGGACCCAGATTTCCTACAAGGGAAATAACTAAGGCATATTGTCCTTTTCATGAAAAATTAAATATCATCTGAAATGTAACCTCTTGCAACAAGCAAGCTTTAATTTCTTCTCCTCAGTGCAGTTATCAAGGTCAGCATGAAGAGCATCTACCATTAAATGATAATGGTCGGATTTTCCATGGACCATTGAGAGTGGAGTTGAGCAGAAGAGAATTTATCTCATAGTTAAGGAGAAATTCTGCCTTTCTAGAAGAACAAGTTTAAAAAATACAAAACCACCTTGGTTCTGGTTTTATATAGCTCCTGGAACAGCCGAGTAAGAGCCCAGGTAAGGGCTTTTAGGCCTAACATCACACAAGTAAGAAATCATCATCCTGATTCTATTTTGAAAAGATAATAAAGAGGTTCACCAGGAAAATAAATTAAACAGCATCTGTTTGGTGGATGAGGACCAAAAGTGTTGAGGATGGATATGTAGTCAGGTTTGTTCATAAACAAACAACAAGACTAATCAGAGAGTGAAAGTATAGGGGGGGTAAATAGTGAAAAAAAAACAACATTCTGCCCTCTTGGCAGTGGATTTTAAACAAATTGCAGCTTGTGTTTCTGAAGAATGAGTAAGAAATGGGTTTGGGGTTACAAAGCACATTTTGATGACTCTCTTCTGTCTCTTAATTATTCAAGCATCCTGTATTTTCTACCTTACTCTCCAACTCTCCCTTAATCATCATTTTAAGCACAATAAAATATGCAAGAAATGAAGACTGATCCCAGTCACATAACTTTAATGCAGTGAAGGAATTTTTGCCATCTGACAGGCTGAGTCAGATTCCTGTGTTACTTTTAACCATTTGTAGTGGCCTACAGGCATTTTGGTCAACTTTTCTGACTTTCAGCTGCATTACTGCAGATCAGCAGTGTTGAAATAAATGGGGTTATGGCAGCATAACCTGAAAAACAGAGATGAACCAGACCCTGGCACTGTGAACATGATGCCATTTGTGAGATGAAATGTCACATGTTTACATCCACTGCTTCCAAAGCCAGAAGAGCTCAGACTGCCTCACTGAGCAAAGTAAGATTGAGAGAAACGAGTCTTTGGAAAATTGACTGGCAAGGAACCAAACCATAATTCATAAATATTAGAAGATGAGTTGAGCTTCTCTGAATGAAATACTGCCCAAGTCATAATAAAATAAATACCTTATGATGGTTAATAGCAGCAGTAATGTACAGTTGTTTAATCTTCTGAGGGGTCTTGAAAATGCTGGCAAATATCAGCCAGCCAAGCCTGACAGCATCCACACCTTCAAGCCACATTGAGAGACAGTAGAAGCAGCTTTTTCAGCTGCGAGTTGAAACCAAGAGTATCCAACTTGGATTAAGTCTTGCTATTCACAATACTGGCACCAGCATCTCCTGTTTATCCTAGCAGGAATTGTGGCTGCTTCAAATCTAGGAATATTTGGGTTTCAGACACAGGCCAAAAGCTGCTGTTAGAGTACAGCCCCTCTTGCTCCAAGCAAGATATTTGTATGCTTATGTCAGAGCTCAGCAGACAGTGTCCAACAGGAGTCTCAGCCCCTAGACTGATGGGTCAGAAATTTTGTCTTTGGAGCCTGCTACAACTTAATTTACAACTTAGCATTACAAGCACCCTAAAAAAACCTTTTCATTCCACACAGCTATAATGCAATCCCACTCTTAATACTGAGCTTCCCTAGAAGCAGCCTGCCCAGAGAGCAGCTGAGAGCTGCTTGTTCAGGGAAGAGGAGCAACGTGGTGAGCCCAGGAAGCACCAGCCTGCACTCAGCCATGTTGCTGCTGCTGCTGACACAGGGGAGCAACTGTGTTTGGGCACAAGAGAAGTGTATTGTGCTCTCTGCACAAAGCCAGGCTTGGATCACCTGCCTTTAGGAACCTGGAGGAAGCCCCTTTTAAATACAGTATTTGAGCCTTTGGCAATAGGAAGGTTTTTAGTCTTTTTGTCTGAAAGTTTCCCAATAGGACATAAATGCTTAGGAAATCACAGCTATACTCACCCTCAGAGGCCACATTTACTGGTTTTGTCCCATGAGCTCACTCCCCAATTATATCAACAGGACATGGATGTGGAAGCTGAAGACCTTAAAGAATCACTCTACTTAACTGTTAAGGCTAACAGCCATAAAACAGAAGGGCATCCAAATTAACTAGACACAGCTTTCAAATCCACTTTCAAAACTGACTGGTCCTGTTCCCTCCACCCACTCTGAAGTCAAAATTGGTTTCAGTTTGTGCAAGGAGAATCAGACTCTTTGTCCATCCCCACAAGGATGGGGTCAGCCCTAAATATGAGTGGTCTCCCCTGGCTGCCACAACACACCAGCAGGTTGTGGTTCTGCACAGAACCACAGAACTCACTCCCTGGGATATTCAGCGTGGATGGAAGGAAGGAGAAGGAAATCAGAAACTTTCTTCTGCAACACCCACAAAGTGTTCCATAGGATTGTCAGAAATTACAGAAAAAGTCACTCACAAACCTCATCAGCTGTTAAGAGATCACAACACAGAAACAATAAACTCTTCAGAGCTCTTCGTGGAAAATGCATGAGAATAGTTTTTTGAAAAAAAGCATAATAATCTGACCTCTGAACACGGGAGGCTGGCTGACTTAGGAGAAAACCAGCAACTTAAAGATGCTGCTAAACTTCTGCTCCTCTGTCCAGCCAAGACTACCCTGCAAAAAGCCAGTCCTGCATTATGACAGGCAACTTGGCTTCGTTGGATAATGGGCACTGTAAGGAAATGCAGAACGGAGAGAAACTAAGCAGAAAGAAAACAAAATTTACTTCAGTTCTATTCACAAAACCATCAATACCTGGAAAGTCATAGTGTAGAATATGCACTGACCTCTAAAAATGAAAACTATGTTGAAAGGACTAAATGTCACTGTAGAGTTAAAAGATAAACAGAATCCTTCCCTTCAATGGCACCAGTACTATGTGACTTTTAATAAATTATGTGAAAACAGATTTACAGGCTCATGCCCTAAACTTATGCCTCCTTTGATAAGAAAACATGCAAACAATGATCTAGAGAAGCAAATTAAATTCCCAGGACTGGATCATATTCAGAATAAAAACAAAGGGGTTCTTCAAAAGCTAATCTCTTAGAAGTCTCAGCACAACATGATACTCTCTCAAGGTGCAGATTTCTCTACCTTGCTGCTTAAGTATACTTTACTATGCAGTGCATAACAATAAAGAGCTTTTTAAAATTCAGCTAAAAGGTAACATATCACCTTAAATGACAAAAGAAGAGAACCAAGACCCTAAACCCTGAAATTAGAAGTTCTAGGAATCAGATTCTCACACAGAGATGTCACTCTGTTTATTGGCTATCAGATTCATCTATTTTACTAAAATCTATCATAGTGTTTTCTTTATCAGCTATGTCAGGCATTTCTGAATAAATATATTCAGCTATCCAAAGCAACACCTGCAATGAAAGGAAGTGAACTTTATCACTACACTGACCTGTAAACAAAGCCAGCTGCCAAGGGTGTTCCAGGGAGCATCACCCTAATGAAACTGGAGCTGGCAGTTACCTTCCTACTAATTTCTCAAAATCCAAAATATGAACCCACAGGATTTACAGAGCCACCCCACTCCCCAAAGCCTTCCCACTCACGCCCTTTCCCATAGAACTGGCCTGCAGAAAGGACAGCACCACAAAATGGGAAGCAGCCCCCATTGCAAGAGGCCACCTGCAAAGTCTGAAGTCTGGTCCAGTTAAAGTTGCCATCATGGAAATGCTGTGCAGGAACCCCAGTGGAAACAAATTTGCTGACTGGTGTTCAGTCACATTGGGACTTTATGGCTGGTAGTGAAGACAGAGTTGTAGATATCTTATGCTCAAATAAACCAAAGGAGCTCCAGTTTCATATCCCCCTGGGGGGGTTAACTTCCATGGCACAGCAAGTGAGCGTGAGAGCTGCTATGGAGCAGAGGAGGTCTCTAGGATTACATGGTGCTGAGCTCCCTTCCGGAGTGCTGTCAGAAATCCAGACCCAACACTTCAGGGCAGCAAGGAATCCCTGTTTCTTCCATAACTTTGGTTCATAATTTGTACTCCTGTACTGGCAGGATCAAAGACAGAGCCAAGAGCCCAGACTCCAAGTCTCCAGCTTTGCCAAGATGCATTTTCTTTCTACATTTATCTTCCTGATAATCAATCTGGCAGTACAACACCACCCCAACCACTGTTTCCTAACCACCACTGGGGAGAAGATGCAGCACAGCATCTTGCAAATCCCTTCCATGGGGTCTAGCTTGACAAAAGATGAAGACACAGACAGACAGTGTCACCTGTGCATGGACCAGTCCCCTCTGCTGGCCTGTGCTGATGGGATGTCCTGCACAGGGCTGATGTCAGAGCAGGCAGGCAGCTCCCTCAGCCTGGACACACAGGGCAGACACAGCAGTGAGGTGCAGACTTGGTCAACTGATAGCTCCTTCCCTCCTGTGGAGACCACCTCTTCAAAATCCCTGCAGAACTGCAACTCCAGAAAACTCTTCCAAGAGGGATGGGAAGAGTAACATATTGCATATTTACTATACCACTTCTGGGATCTTTGGTGTGGAAATTTTGCCCATCCCTCTACCTTTTGCCTCTCAGCTACCACCTGTCACAGTTAAGTACCAGCCCTATGAAATGCTGAGATTATTAAATGCCTTTCAGCTTGGTTCATCAAGTATTCATTGAGTAAAGAGACTGTCCTGGCAGCCTCTTGAATCAAGAGCTAAACACACAGTTTATTGCCTTTCCCTCGGTGTGTCTTTGAATCATTTAATATCGTCTCAAAAGGCCACAACAGAATATTTTAAAAAGAAAATATTAAATACCTGCTTCCCATAATAGTTGCTTCCTACAAGCCTCTCTGCAGAGCAATCCCAATTTTTGAGTCAGCAAGGAGGACTTACATAGGCATATCTTGCATTCTGGAGGCATCAGGTCAAGCACATGACTTGTCTAACTCCAGCTGGTCACTGCAGACCAGTTACAAAAGCACCAATAAAATTTAATTTAACAAGTAAGAATTTCTACAGATTATAAACACACATCTTTAAAGCACTCATTGTGTGTTCCTCACTCTATTGAACCTGAGGAAAACTTAAGGATATGTAAAATACCTGCAGGCTGATATCCCAATAGCCCACACTGGTCCTGGTTTTTCCATATTGAGATTGGTCTTCAGGCTGTAAGCACTAATAATTGAGTATTCATATGACCAAAACCTGGGTAATTGGTTAAAAGCATGAATCTAAAAATTGTTAAATTCTTTACTGTGTTCTGTTATTTGTATAGATATGGGGCTACAGAGTGAGGCACTTGGGTTTATTTTATTTTTTTTTTATGAAAGATAATTTTCTCATGTCAAGTTCCTTATATGTATATGTCCCAAAACTTTCCCAGCCTAGGAGAACACTGAGGACTGTTCTTCAACTCACCTGCAAAAGTTAAAATTGGGATTTGGCATTTTTGTATTTAACTAGGGCATTCATTGGTAATAGTCTTGCATTGGTCTGAGGAATATCTCAAATAATCAAACATGATTGAAAAAGAGACTAACATTGCTTTTATTGCTTTAAAATTAAACGTGCATACACATGATGCAAAAACTATATTAAGTAATCCAGTGTAATCTGGATAATTATTTTAAATGCATACTCTAAACCCTCTAATGTGTCAGCCTACAAGTCCACTTCCTATGTTTTTCTATCTGCAAGATCTGCAAGTAATTTAGTCTTGTTTTCACAGAGCGTAGAGACATTCCATTTGTTTACACTAGAGACAAATTTTACTCAATTGACGCAATTCCATTGATTAAATAATGGCTTTCTTCCTCATTTTAGACAATTTTAGCCTTATATCATGACATAAAAGAGGCAAGTGATTGTCATCTGTGCTCATATTATGTGATGGGCAGATGATCAGGTATGAGGCTCACTGCCCAGTGACAGGACCCTTTCAAGGACTGATTTCAGTCTGAATGCTCATACTCTGGTTCTGAAAACCAGGAAGACGATTAAATAAGTCAGCAAAGGGTCAAATATAGGCCAACTGCAGGTGATTTAACTGGAGGGACCTCTAGTAGATCAAGTGAAATAAAGCAGATATAATTTGCCCAACTTCTGCTTTAAAAGTACTGCTGAAGACCAGCTCCTGTGTATCTGCCATCTTTGTGATAACCCTTCTTTAACAAGATTATTGGACATTCAGGTCCTCTTTACAAACAAAAGTCTGCATATTCTGTACCAGCATGGAGTTTTGCTTCAGAATCAAATGCATAATTAGCTGTTGCCTTTGAAAGGTAAGGAAAATAAAATCCTTAGCAGTCCTAGCAAATAGAGCAGTGTTGAAATACTTTCATAAAGAGTGAAAGTTTCACATTTGTCCAAATGTGCCTGCACGGTGCTCATCCCAAAAGCATTCCTGTACTCATCCACAGGCTCTTCAAATAACACAGTCCAATTTTCAAGCCTTAAGGTTGTGGGAGGAATTAGCCAGCACACCACAAGCCCAGGATGGCTGTGTTCCTTGGGCCAACACAGGATGCCCTGTGGAGTGAGAGGCATCACAAGCCCTTGCACAGGGATGATGCCCACTCATACTTAATCTCTTTTTAGCTACCTACCAGAAAAGGCTGTTTAAATCTTATTTCAGTGAAGTACCAGTGACATCTAGTGGGCAGCTCTTCTGCAGGCGCACATCATCTAATGGGGCAAATCCGGTTAATTTTCCAATTTCTTTGAGGGAGGCTACGGAGCAAGGCTCAGACAGAGAATGGTCGATATTAAAGGAAATTTTAAAGTTTTCCTATTCCATTTCCCTGCTCTAATACAGAACCAACTACAGCGTGAGATAGTGATAAACCAAGGAGTTTTACAGTGAAAGAATGTAGGTTTAGATTAGGTATTTGGAAGAAGCTCATCACTATGAGAGTAGCAAGACACAAGAATAGGTTGCCCATCCCTGGACATGTTCAAGGCCAGGTTGGATGGGGCTTTGAGCAGCCTGGTCTAGTGGAAGGTGTCCCTGCCCATGCCAGGAGGTTGGAAGTAGGTGATCTTTAAGGTCCCTTTCAACCCAGGCCATTCTGTGATTCTCTAATACTAGCTTTGGTCTTAATAAAAATTCACACAAACAGATCTTAAAACCTTTCTGTGATGTAGCCACAGCCACACTGACCACACTTGCTCCTGAGCACTCTAGCAACAAGCTGGGCAGTGCATCCCTTGCTGCACTGTGACACTCTTTCTTTCCCCTCTTGCCCTACTCATGACAGACATGAAGAACAAGGAGTGCTTATAACTTACCTATTTGCCTGGATGAGCAATTGCAATAGCAGGATATATAAATGGTCCAGGCAGGTTAGTTATGTGCCTAGCCAGTCAACTCTGCAACACACACATCCTCACTTCCTCACAAACACATCAGGGTTTGTCCAAAACTGGGTGAAATTTCACAGATACAGCAAACAAACAAGGGCATACTTAATGACCCAATCAGTTTGCAATACTTCATTCCAAAAGGAAAAGCACAACCCCTTATTTCTCATTTTCAGCAATAGTTTCAAAAACAGCCTCCTCAAAGTGCTCTGCTCACGCTGGAGATTTTAGGTCCACAAGCTAGGATTTAGCAGACGTGCAACAGCAGCAGGAATTTTAGAAGGGACAAAACCAGGCAGCTGTAGCTCTAAGTAGGACTTACCTGCATTTGCCTGTACAGAATGTATCAGCAGCTAATCCTTTCCTAAATAACACTGCCCAAATGATATTTCATTTCTTAAAACATGGTACAGACTTGTGAGGTTTCAGCAGTAATTCCAAACACTAAAACCAGCTAAAAGCTATAAAAACAACAGTAATTTATTTTCTGAATAAGATTCTACATAAGCACTTTATAGACACTCCTGAAACTTGCTTGAACAACACAAGGATTTTTTTCTTCCTAAGCCTGTATCCAGACCTTGGTGGTTTCAGCTGCTGTGTGTGCTTCACACCACACAGCAACATCTGCTAGCAGTTAATTTGGAAAATGGGAGACTGTCACCACAAAATGTAGACCTTTTAAAATAAACACAAGAAAAATATTACCAAGCAAAAATAAAACTGCATAATAAATATAAGTGGGTGGTAGCTACACACTGGTAGAGAGGATTTTGTAATAGATCAAACAAATCACCAGACTGAAACTGCCTTCCAAAGTGCTGGTTTCAAGAGACTGATGTTGTCAGGCTGAGATCTGGAACTCTCTCTCTCATCTTTCCTTGCCATTTCTTCCCCCATGGAAAAAAAAAATTTAAAAAAATAAAACAAGATTTTAAAAAGGAGTCCTAATCATCTATTTACTTTCAAGTTATGGTAATATTAAAAATATAAACCTCCAAACCTAAATTTCCAAAGTACTCTGTCAGCAAGAAAAGCCTGGATTTCTTTCTTTATGAGCTCTAACTTACATAGGAGCAAAGGAGTACACTCGCTCCCAACATCAGATGAAATATGGCTTAAAAACAAAGTCAGAACTCAGTTGCTACACCTTGGTGAAAGTATTTTTCTCAAATGGACAAAACTGTATTAAATATTGGGTGTTGGGGAAAAAACCAAAGTTTTTCCTTAAGTCTCTATATTCTTCAGGATGAATAAAATTAAAATCATTCTGCAATCTTCAAAAAGAAAAAAAAATACTGTGAATATTTAATTTTAAAATGTAGGTTCAGGTGGTGAGCCTTTCTGAGTGAGGCTTAGTAGACTCTACTGTCAGGATCATATTGAAAGAAATATCCTTCCCTTCTATGCCACTAACCCTCAGTCAGGAGTCACAAGCCCTCCTCTGTTTCCATTTAATTGGGAAGCCCAGTGGCAAAAGGAAATTTTCAGCTACAGCTACTGATGGAATCTCCTGTACTGGCTTTTTTCCCCAATTTGGTGCTCTTAGGGAGTCTCCCCCAAGTTTTCATAAAGACTGTAGCACCTTTTAGCTCATGGTATCACACGAGTCAGGCTTGTGCTTGGCTCCAGCAGCTCATACCTATTGACTGACCACAGGGGGGTCTTACACTCAAATGCTTAGGGAGAAGGGATTTATGCAAAGCTTCCCAGGAATCACACTAAAAAGTATAATCATTAAAAATAAAGTCAGAGCATTAAGGCTCTCAACTGGACCACTCAGTGTTTTGGTGCACAAAACAATTTGGATTTGGCCAGTAGGTTCATAAAGCTGCAGCTGAAGATAGTGGGGGGAAAAAAAATACCTGTACTATCATCAGTGGGGCAGAATAGAATCTCTGTTGAACACCAACACTGCTGGGGGGGATTTAGACAAACAAGCAAACAAAACCCACAGAGATCAACTACCTATTCACCATCCACAGGTATTTACACCTCTGGTGCTTTTTTCCTCATTCTGCCTTTTTTTCTGGGAAGACCATTAGGTAAAGAGTCACATTCATGTCTCCCACAGATAAATGCTGTATAGGACCCAAAGGAGCTGGAAAAAAACACGGAATAATGAAGTGAGATTCTGAAAAATTGTTCATTCATGGACTGTTGTCCATCCTCTCCCGTGTGCAAGGCTGAGCAGTCCCTAAGGTGCAAGCTATGTACAGGTAGAGAGGGCCTCTTTGGCAGTGAAAAAAGGCATTTTGGGCAGTCTCAAGGGGAGAGTGCTGCATAGTGATTTTTCTGGCCCCTCAGGTCTGCCAGGAGCTACAGGAAATGGTATTCCCTACAGCAAAAAGCTGGCTTTTGCAGGCAACTAAATGTGCTGCAACTGATAGTACTCAGGTCAGATGTCAGAGGAGTGGTGGTGCCAGAAGGGTGATATATGGCTGGCATGAAGGGGATGGGGCGTCACCATCACCTTCCATCTGAAGATATCAAAGACACAGTTGGACATGAACAGATAACATCCACTCACACTTGGGGAAACAGGAATTTCAGTGCTTCCAAATATTTCTATCCCCAAGGTAGTCCCAATGAGTTTACCCCTGTAAAACTTATAAATATACAAGGATATATGGTTATCAGGATACAAAGAGAAACAGGAAGAAAATATTTCAACAAGCAATTTCAGGTGTGCCTAGTGGTTGATTTTGCTGTTTGATCTGAAGAGGTGTACTAGCCTAGGGTTCCTCCTCCTTCAGGATGGATCCATCCAGCAGACAAAGCTATATTTGCTATGGGGAGTGAAAGCTGTTATTGCCATCCTGAGGCTGTCCCTATACTAGAAATTATTCCATGCAGGAATCAATCTCTGCTGTCAAATCAAACTGGACTAGAGCCTGCCTGTCAGAGAGTCTTGTGTCTGTGTTTCACAGTGGTCATTGTGAAACTAGATCTGTTCACATGGGAAATATGCTGTGTGTTGGCTGTGACTTCACCCATAATCCACAGGAATTGCAGATTGGGAATAGCACATCATCTGACACTTTTACTGGAGGTTCTCACCACCCTTTTATTACTGCAATATAAAGATACAGTCTGGCATTTAACTTTAATGACCTAATTATAATTGTCTGAGGGGCTCAAGCTCTTTCTCACCAAGCGTGGATGTCTCACATCCGTACTGAGGAATCTTCCCAGTACGGTACCAGCGAATCCCTGGTGGCTTTTCTGCCTTACAGGCTTTTACAGCTCAGATCTTCACATCCCTGTGTTGCAATCATTGTTTCTCCAGAAAATGCTCTACACATTTCAGAGCTGTAAGTTATGTTCCCCATTTCAGCTCTTCAGAAGCATTTACAGCTCTCCACTGACACAGCCTGGCAGGCTGTGACGATGAAGACACACTCAAGTCAGAGCAGCCTTTGCTCACACACTGGATTTGCTGCTCGGATTCCAGAGCTGGTTTTTACGTCTGTCACAGGGTGTCTGTCATCACTTCTCTTCAGAAGCCCAGCAGGGTATCCCAAACAATACCAGCTTTGCATCAGGGAAGAAGGTTGCTTTCTTCCCAAGGTTTTAGTGGTAAAATCTCAAACAGCAGAGTGAAACAGTGTGTGTCAGAGCCCAAACTGGAAAAATTAAAAAAAAAAACCAAGCAAAAGAAAAAGCTTTTCCGCCCACCCATCTTTCCTGTGAGCCCAAACTCTCCCTGACTTATGGCAAGCACCCTGGAAAATATAAGATTTTTCCAAATTAGAAGACCATATGTCCCAACCACAGTTCCTTTCCAGGGAAAATCCTCCTGCATTCATAGTCTTCTCCAGTGGGAACCAGAAAGTCTTGCTTACCCTTTCTCCTGGGATCCTCTGGGAAGAATGAGCAGGGAGTGGTTTCAAGGAGGACGTTGTGGTACTAAGATCCAGACACCACCAGCACCACTAATTTACAAGCAGATGCCTTGGAATTGGTTACACTCTGCCACCTTCTCTCTGCAAAAAGAAAAGAAAACACAAGGTTTTCTTGGTTTCACACTACGCTTTCAGCTCAGGACATGCCTCACCACACTTTTGGTGACCTGTCCATCCAGTGCTCTTGTCCCAGCTGCTGACCCCTCTGTTACAGCCATCCCAGCATCCCAAGAACTAGAGCTGGCACCCATATTCTCAACACACAGCTGTGGGCACAGGACCAGCTGAACATCAGTTGAGTCTGCACATCAACCCCTTCTCTCAGTCCCCTTTCATCCATCAGATCTTACTGGTGGGACTTGTCCCAACACAAAGAGGAAAACTATAGGCAGTTATCAAGAGGCCACCACTGCAGAGGCCACCACATGGGCCAAAGGACACAGGAGACACAAGCAGGTGGCTCCCCAGACCACGGTGCACACTCCAGCCAAGGATCCCTGCTCTGGGAGCCACAGCACACCTTCACAACCTCTGCTGCAACTCTGGGAGCAAGATACAGGTAACTCCTTCTCCCAGAAACCTGACCCAGATACAAGACCCTTCCCAAAGCTTTTTAAATCAGCTGCCCACATATGGTCCATTTAAAGTGCCCTCTTACCATTCCTTCATCACACCAAATCCGTGCTGCATTGAGCCTGGGAATTGAATTCTGAATTCTAATGATTTCTTTGCAGTGGTTGGAGGCTGGTTTTTTTTTTTTTTTTTTTTTTTTTTTTTTTCCAGGGAGATTGAGGAACATCATATTCATCTGTGGGCTCCTAATCCCTTCAGAGTAAAGACTACTTTAAAGAGTTCTTTTCAAATTACTTTCAACTTCTTTGGTTAGATCTTCCAGGAAAGAATCCACAGAAGATCTTATCTGAACCCTGACATGCAATGACCTCTCTGCTCCATTTCATCACTGGTTTTACAGTCATGTTATTAGGGATAATACTGGGAATTATAGGATTATCTCAGGCTTTCAGATACATTTTACATTGACTAATTTATTCTGTCTGTCCTTTCATGGATGTCTGATGTAATATTTGAGACAGAGGGTTCATAAGAGTAAAGGTATTAGGCTTTCATCTTATCACTACTGTTTGTGGTTGTATGGAACCTCAGCCTGATCTTCAGCTGGGTGCAGCCAGTGTCTGACCCCAGACACGTGATGATACATTAAAAGTGCAATTAAAGTGTCTGGTTAGCATATCCATGGATGGAAAGTTAATGAGCTGGTCCTCTGTGTATGCTGTCATGTGGGTAAGTTGTATCTGGCTGCCATGTGTGCCCAGAAGCTGCTCCTTCTCAGGGTATGCTGAAAAGCTCTGTCACCACAAGTTAGGCACACCCTTGATACTTCTCATAAGGCTCCAGAGGAAATTAACATAGGTTCTTCCAGGTTATAGCTTTCATATGATAGCAAACCCTACACCAACTGTATCATATGGAAAACAGAAAGAGATCACAACACAGGCAGGTAACATAATCCACATGCAACTGATAATTCAAGTACTGGTCTGATGTTCAGCATCTGACAGAACAATAGATGAGGCCAGAGTTGTTTCCCTCCTCAAAACATTCAATATCGGTGGGAGAAACAAAAGAAACACCAAAATGTGCAGCCTGATTGTGACAGAAGGTGAGCTGCAAAAAGGGAATAATCGTGTTTGAAGGGGACCTTTCAGTCTGTAGCAAGTCCCCAGTAATTTCAGCATGCTTTGTTCTAGGACATATGTGACCAATCTGCAGGTATCAGGAGATTTTCTGTATTCCACCAAGCTCTGAATGATTGGGTCCTGGAGTTGGAGTGGATATACAGTAGCAACACACACTCTGCCCTTGTTAGTGCTGCCAGTCTTGTGCACAGGACTGAAAGGCACTCAGTTTATAAGGAGACTGGATGCTTAATAAATGCCTTGATGAGACACAGAGATAAAAAGCTCAGAGGTCATTCCCATGGTGATGCATCAATATAAAACTGCTGGAATAATGCAGCAGCGAGTCAAACCAAGGACATACCTATCAACCAATTTGAGGGCTCATTTCCTGATATGCTGCATGTGAGATATGGGAGAGCTTCAAAGCAAACCCTCCAGACAGCATTTTGGGTGAACTGTCCCTTCTCCCATTTAGTTATTCATTTGTAGACCATTTTTGTGCAATAAGGCAAGACTATTTATACATACAGAGACAGGCTGTTTTATGGGAACAGAGGAGGTGTTCTCATAGTGAAATACATCTTGTGCCCAAAACTCAGCACCAAATTTTTCAGTAATTATCTGTACTAGTAGCTTGTGAATGCACCCTTTAAATCTTAACTCAAATGTTAAAAATATTTGAGTCCAGCTGCACAGAATGTGAAATTGTCCACACAAAAATTCCTCTTCGGAATCCATAATTACTCCTGTATCCTAATTTGCTGTTTTCACTATCTCTGGATTTGCCTCATCAGAAGAATTCTTCTTTTAAGCTGGTTTCATATCAAAGCAAGGTTTATCTCCATTAACACACAATTTATCACAGAGAGAATGAAGATTTACATCTTTTCTGCCTGAAACATGAAATAATCTACCAACACAGCTCAGCATGTCTACAGGTGAAAAGTCACTGGAGCTCACTGTCCACTAGCAGGAAAAAGATTTTGGTTAAAAAGAGGGTCCCACACTGTGCCAAAATTATAAACCTTAGAAGTCTAATTTTTGCATGGCTGAGCTGCTTCACCCGTACAAAACACTAAGGCCTTGAACCAGGGCTCCTCTATTGTAAACAATAAATTAATTGTAGCTCTTAGGTACCACGGCAACAAGCATGGTAGGCACACCTGGTATGTAGAAGGCAGGTAACAAAATTTAAAGCCCCATTCTTTTGATTTTGGGCTGTTTACTGTCACCCAGTGCATTCCAGTTTGAACCTTCTTCCACAGGCATGATACAAATAACCTAGCTTGGGTCAAAGGAGACCCAGACAAACAGCATTTGCTTTTCACCAGACTGCTGCACAAGCAGGTCCTCAGTGCCAAAGCAGAAACCAGTTCCTTTTTCTTTCCCATTCTTATTCCTTTCTCTGCTGAACAAAGCAAAGGGTAGAACTAAAAAAAACCCATATCAGATTTATGGCTGGCCTGATGCATGCCCTCCTAGCTTGCAATTTCATTACATGTGGCATCTAGGAATAAAATGTTTGGCCTCAAAAAGGAAGGGGAGATACATAAGAGTGAAACCTTGTGTGGGAATAGTTAATGCTGTTCTGCCCTGCTTAGCAGCTGAAAATGCCCTGCTTCAACTGGGGCTATGTTTTCTCAACTTTTGCTGCACTATGACCTCAGATGACCCAGCCTGCTGTGAATCTGGCCACTGTACATTTGATCCAGAACACTGAACAACCGGTGTCATTTTCAGTCAGTGCTAAATCCAATCTGACCTAGATTGAAAAGCCCTTACATCCCACCTCTAATCCCTTCAGTTCCATCCAAGCAGTGAGACCTATGAGCAAACACAGCACATGAACTTTAAGAAAAGCAGGCAAACAAATCAAGTGTCACAGAAACCTAAAAACCCAGACTTCAGGAAATCAACCTCAGTAAAACTCTCCATATTCTCCAGAATAATATTTCTCTGTATTGCTCACTTTCAGACCATTCTGTGACAGTAAACAGATTTTATCTTTCTTCAGTCTCTCTCTCTGTAAGATCAGACTGAAGCAACAAAATATTCATTTCCTCTTTCTGGCCTTCTAAAAAGGTACATCTTGCATGAATCTTGCAGGAAGCTAAAAAAAAAATAGTTACAATTTTAAAACATTTTGCTTCAACATGCTAAACATTCCATTCCACATTTTTTCCTGTAAAATCCCAATTCTCAGCCACAGCCACTTCATCAGTATAGAAATAGCTGATTTTCCCACAGTCTCTCCAACAAGTCAGACAGCAAACCTGCACTGAGATGGTTCAATTTCATTGGAGTCAGCACCTACTGAGCAATGTGGTTTTGGTTTCTTTTAAGCATTCAGGAACTTTTCTCATAACAACGCCAGATGGCCTTGCAATCAAAACCTTTGCCTTCAGCCTGTCACCTCCAAACTCACTGCTGATTGTCTATGGACTTGAATTTGAATACAAATACACAGAAGCTGTTTCAGATTTATTGAAAAAAAAAAAATTACCTCTGGAATGACAAATCTTCCAACTGTATTATCTATTCTCTGGCTTTCATATACGTTTCCAAACATTATGTGAAAAAATGAGAAAGAGGGAAGTGAAAGAAAAATTTCTTGACTACCACCACAAGAAATTGTTCCTTAATTACAAACAGGACACCCTTAAGCTGAGAAGTGAAGAGAAGGGCAATCTATGTGACCTTTCCCCATCTTTTCACTTTGAAATATGGGGTAGGCAGAACCAATTGATGTGGGCAGATTTAGTAAGGTAAACACCAGTGGCAACTTTTTATATTTAACATCAGGCCTTCTCCAGGACAAAGAGTAAGAATAAGAATACTCGTTATGTACTCTTGCAAAATGTACTGTGTATTTAAAAAGAAAATATTTGCTTATCAGTTGTAGCTGTATAATGTCAAGTATACAATAGCTACATGATATTTTAACCTTACCCCCAAGCTACAAGGAAATTGAGTAGATAGTTGGTTTTCTAGTGTCTTTAAAGTAACTAAACATGAAAGGTCAGACTTAGGGAGAACAGTAGATAAGCTGCCCAACAAGGCCAGCAGAGCTGAGGAAACATGGTCATGTGCAATGGATATCCCAATGTTTGCTTAGAAACATGTCATAAATGTAAGATTTAGTGATGGTTTAAAGCACCTCACATGAATAAGTGGTGGAATTTACACAGGAAAAGGAAGGTCATCAAAGACCTGATTCAGAGAGTAGGAAGATGGCTGTGTTGACACTCTTAGACCAATTTTAACTAACCTTATGATATACTACCATAGTTACTGGTCTTGTGATCATGCACCATAGTTAATCATATTTCCCACAGATGGCCTGCACTGAGACACTCAGCCTCAGAACAGAGTCTTGTACACAATTTTTGCCACAGTGTATTAGCCCTTTGTGATGACAAAATGATAAAATGTGAAAAATGTGCCTGGACCTGCCTGGCAATGCCCCTACCCCCAGTCATGCTCCAAAGGTCTCCTGAGACTTTTCCATGTGCCATCTCAGTCAGACAGCATTCACAGGGACACAGGAATGGGATTCATGGGACACAAACATCATGTGCCTGCTTTGGCCATCATCCTGAGCTAAAGCTTGGGCTACACTTCAAACAAACTGGTGAAAGGATGTTGGAAAATCACTGCCTTAAAGGAGGTGCAAGTGCCAATTTGAATGAACTCTGTTTCATCTGATATTCCCCCACTGCAGACTTGAGATAGACTTTGCCCTAACTTCTATGAAACTTTATTTAACTGAAGTTTTGAGTGTTCCCCCTGACTTCCATAAGTTTGGGGTTTATTGTACACCAGTCAGTTCTCTCACACGCAGTGTACAGTGCTCGAAAATTTCAGGTTAATTAACTCACATCTGGTTTTCCACAAACAGAAACACTATGTTCTGCTGCCAACTACTATTGCTAGCTAATGAACTTTGTGCTCTCTCTTATTTGGGGATGAAACCAGTGCATCTTTGATTTTTAAATCTATATTCTGCACGTCTGATACCTTGTTAGAAAGCCAAGGGTTATTAATTTCAAAAACAGAAGGTAAAGTTTAATGAGTAATGAATAGCAGCTGTTGGAAGCAAACCTTTGTAGCCCTGGGACTGTCTTTCCCTATGTTACTATTACACTTTGATTGACCTCAACAATAACTAACAAGCATGCCCAGCTGGATCATAAACCAACTATATATTATGTCCAGATATGGTGTAAAATTTCACATCAATGAAACACTCACTGTCAGTCTAGCTTCATCCCATCATATGTCAATCAGATTTACAAATAAACTTACTAGAGGTGGGACATGGTATTTTCCTAGGGAAAAAATACAGTTCTTTACTGGCAATGAATGAACACTTTAGAAAAATCACAATTACATTGGGATGGTTCAGCCTCTGAAGAAAGCCTTTTGCCATGACAGACATGTGAGGCTTGTTCACTGTGCAAATATTTAGGGGTTTTAAGAAGGAGAGGCAGGTTTCCAGGTTGCCTGAAAGAGCTATATCCCCATAGCTGGAGGCTGAAAGCAGAAAAAGGTGAAGTTTGGGCTGATCAAGCAGCTGAAATATTTTCTCTATGAAGGAATGAGCTGCACTGGGATCTGGTGCTTTCAGGGGTCTGTGGGTGGGAGGCCCAAAGGGTTCACTGGGGATACAGTACCTCTCAACTGTGGATAACCACATAGTGTTACACCTAAATTTGGGATCTGTCTAAGCAAATGGGAATATAAATCCAGGGACAAACTGTTTACACACAAAACCAGAAAAATCTGGCCTGTGCTGTTTAGTGGATGGATTACTCTGAGTTTTACATCCTGTCTTGTCAGATAGGAACTTTAGTCTATAGCCAAACAATATTAGGGATGAGCCACTGGTGAATAAAACACTCCAGCCTCTGGATTTATATATAGTCTCAACTTTCTAACACTTTATCCTCCCTCTCCTGACAGTTCCTGGTGAAATGGAGAAGCAACAGATCTTTCTCTCATTAAGTCATTGGATTCTCCACTTAAAACAGTTATATATTATTGGTATATGTTATTATTTGTATTATTATTTATACTGCTAAACAAAACAAATTGTCATAATTTCTTCCTGTCCATGAACTACATTATTACAGACACAAAAATCTTGTTACAGCCACTTTTTCAAAGGGCACAGCACAGCCATAAAAAATTACTCAGATACCCAAATATCCCAGGTTTGGTTTCCCATTTTAATTTCCTTAATATGCTCTCTGAGACCCTATCATGGCACCTCATACAATCTGCACTGAAGAAGAGTCAGCTAAGTTTGCATGTTGTGTTCTCTGTACTACAGAGCTGAAACTGCACATCCTGCCTCTCTTCATCAGAAATCAAGGTCAAGCACATCCCACCCCCTTGCAGCTTCCCCTCTTCTGCACCTGGTTTAACAAGCTGAGAGTAAATCAGATGACACAACAGACACCAACACGGATTTTGCTTCTCCTTACACTATTGCTTGTCTTTGCTTTGCATTCTCCAGCTGACATTGCTGCTCCATAATGGCTCATCACTGCTCTCAGTCCAGAGAAGCCCTATTATCAGGGTTTCCCCATCTCATCCATCTTGACAAAGAATTTCTCTATAGAGTCATATCTGACCTCAAATGTTTTGCTCAGGGGAATAAATCCTACCATACCAGGTATAGGTTGCATACACCCATTGATTTCAAAGGGACCAGAAATACAATTAATTCAAAGGCAGTTGGCAGTGCCTTGGTTCCAGCCATATAGTTGCAGGTATAGACTGTAGCTATGGTTCCATTTCAAAAAGCAATATACTGTTTTTTCTAGCACAAAGAGAAAAGGAACAAAAAAGCAAAACTAAGTACTCACCAGTAGGTAAAATGACACACCACCACCAGGAGAAAGCAAATTCCCAATACCTCACACCATCCCCTACCAGGTCATCAGGCAGGACAGGCTGAGCTTGCAGCACACACTGAGTTTGGACAGACCCCAGCCCGGGAGGGTGGATGTTGGAAGTGAATTCCAAAGCCAAGGTCGGGTGTCTCTGGCTGATTCCAGACACAAATGCTGTGCTGCAGGAAGGGAAGCAGCCTCCTGGGTAACCATTTGGGGCTTTATAGGTTCCAACTAACACCTTGAATTCTTCCCAGGAACTTATTAACAGCAAGCAAGGCTGATCTCAAGTGTTCCTGGCATGGAGCTCCACACTGTGCACCAGCTCCAGTTTCCAGGGATCTCAGCACACGGCTCCATATGGAGCGCATGGCGATAACATAATCCAGTGTCAAGGTGTCAAAGGCATGGAGAGCTCTGACAAGGTTTCTCCACTGGACATAAAAGACCCATTTTTCTTAATAGTAGCATAAGGGGGGGAAAGACATGGATATTTTGTCAAAGACTTTCCTCAGAGTGTTTTTATGCCCTGGACACCACTAATCTTGGAGCCCTTATAAAAGATTGATTATCAACCTGGTCTGTGCTTTGCAAATTTTTTGGCCTCACCCTGGAAAAATTAATGAAGTTACCTATGTGTGAAGGCAGCATGGGGGGCCACAGCAGCCCCAAAACTCCTCAGGTGTGAAGATTAACTGGGATATACATGGGAAATTTTAGTGGATAAAATGTCTGTCTCTATTCTCCAAGAGCTTGTTCCTGCCATGCTCCACTGAAGGTTTAGTCAGTTCATTTCTTCACATTCTCAATTCAGCACTGAAGGTTTGTTTTCTTAATCTATTTAAAGTCAGGTATAGCTGAGCTGATTTTCTCCACATTCCTTATTTTGTTACTTGCTTTCTGACTGTAATTACACAAACAATTCAAAGTACTTTAGGAACTGGAGAAAAATCTAATTATTTCCCTTGGTTCTAGCAGACTTGCTGGACTAAAAGCAGAAATAAACAAATACTGCTGAGTAGATTCCTACACACATAATGGCAATTTAAATCTCAGGTAGTCCAGCTACAAATGTCCAGCACAAGGCTGGGAACAAAAGCACTGTCACACACAGATTTTCTCTGTCATGAATTTAATAGCACTAAACATGCAGTAGGAGTGCTAATTCCTCTGAAGCAAACTAGTCAATGAAATAAAATTACTAGATATGCAAAGCAAAGAATTATTTTTGTTTCTTGCCCAGGCTGGAGCTCTATAACAATTTCCTCTATGATTGAACTGGTACTGCACCTTATAGGTACAGGCTCTGTGCTGAATTACCAAGAATGCATCAGAGTATTTGCAGTTAAGTATCTTCCTCATAAGTGATTAGTNTTCAAGCATTCTGGTGCCTTTTGAAAAAAACAACAAGCCAACTTGTTTCTGAAGCAAAAGAAATTTAAAGTAATCGTGTCTTCAAAAATATATCTTTAAAAGCCATTTAATCTACACTACTTGGCTAGAAGGGAACTTCAGGTCATTCTCCTCCTCATGGAAAGAAGAAAAATGAATTAAAGTTCTGAACTGTTCCCACAGAAATGGTTGTACTTAGAGCTAGATACACAACAAGGAGAAGATCTGAATGTCAGAAAAATGTATGATTAGGGGGTTCTCCCATGATTTTTCCCTTGCCTGGAAAGCAAT
>VZTT01074159.1:43587-59192 GCA_013400855.1 Buphagus erythrorhynchus | reverse complement strand
CTAAAAACTAGACATCAAACGATCACTTCAGTTAAAAAGCTTTTTAAGAGAAAGGGGTCACAGAAGCTATCTAGGGAGACACACTGACAGAAAGGGTGAGTGAAAGATTAAGGAGTGGGAAAGATTCCTTCTCCATAATATTATGAACAGCAACTATTAAGGAAAATTCAAGNAGCCCTTCTTTTCTTTAAATTTTCAATTCAAAGAGAAATTCTAGACAAGGAGAACTGTGAAATGAGAGTGTGCAAGGCAAATCCTTAAGGATACCAGTTATTACTATGCAGTAGCTAAGAAAAAGCCAATATGTTCATTCAGAACTGGTATTTTCAAACAGTATCGATCATATTCACAAGTTCCCAGAGTCTCAACTCAGAGGCTTTGGAGGACTGAGAATGGGAACAGAAAAACTGTCACAAAATAGCATCACTCAAAGATATTTCTTCATGTGCTATAAACATTATTTCAGGCAGAAAATCTGCAGACAGATCATCCTTAAAAAGACGAATGCTCAGATTCTACTAAAAAGAGTTCCAGCTCTATGAAAATTCTAGTAAAAGTACTGAAGAACTTTAAAAACCCACCACCATCCACTCTCAAAATCTCTCTCATAATGGTTGCAGAGGTAACCATTTCTTTAGAGCTTCCCTCTGAGACAAATAATTTTAATACATCATCGAAAACCCTACAAATATAGAAAAGCAAAGCTTTTCTCACGTTGCTGTCCATCACCAAGGCAGAATAGACACAGATATTAGGAAACAAGAGGTGCCTACAAGCATCACAACCAAGCCTTACAAACCACACAAAGAATTTACAGTGAATACATCTATGAATCTGAATGTCCTTACTTTAATATTTATTCCACTTCAATTGTGACAGGAAAGAACTTGTTCTGGAGTTATTATTTAAAAAACCCCAAAGTAAAAATAAAGACTCCCCATCTTTGTCAACAAATTTTGAGACAACCTAAATATAAATCTTCTGTTCTACAAATCCTAATGTGTCTTGTAGGCTGTACCAATTCTACCAGAATATACTCCACCTCCATTATAGGAAGAAAACATACAACTATTTGGATTGGATTTGGCAAGACCGAAAATAAACCATAAAAATACCACAGAGATTAACCAGTCCCACAGCATTGGAATCCAGAAACACTGACCCAACCAGAAAAGTTTCCATTCGACAAAGAATAATTCCCTATATCAAACCCTGTTGATGTATATGCAAGATACCTTGCATATACAGTCTTACATGTGCATATACGTGTATATACTGTATATACCTATACTTGCATATACAGATACATTCACAGTAAAAATGCACATGGATGTTCATTTTGTAATTACAGCTCCAATTCAGAAGCACCCTGATTTTAGCTGGGACTGACAGAAGCCCAGAACAGAGAGGTGTAAGAAATACTTGCTATAAAGTTGAAATCTTTCCCCCATTTCCAGCAGCAAATATTTTTACATTAGGTCACCACTTCAGATTGCTTGAGTACCAAATCAAAACAGGTTCTTCTTTTGCAGAGGTCTTAGATAACCTATCTTTAAAGTATCAAAAGACAACATACAGAATTTGAGAAGGTGTTTGCAGTATTCACGGACTTATCAAAAATACTGGTATTTGCTCCAGTCACTAGAAAAAAAAAATCTAAAAAAACTGCAGGAAACACAACATCATACTATTAAAATATCTTGAAAGTATTCTTTAAATAAAAAAAATTCAGAACTCCTACCAGCTACCTCCATGTTAAAAGAAATCAGAGGTCAGATGTGAATCTAAAGAATAGCAAGTTAATAAAGTGTCCTCCTCTGAGCTTCCAGGAGAAAAAAAACAGAACGGGGTGTTAAATCTCTGAATAAATCTCCAGTAAGACAGCCAGAAATTATGCTGCCTTTAGCCACATGAAAGAGAATAGAAGGATTTCTCTTTTTAAATTACTCTTTATTGTCTGCTTCATAAATCGTGATCACATGTGGTATTTATTACAATGAAATTTTCTTGTTGCTGTAGCCTTCTTGCTTGCATTTGGTGCTTTCTGTTTATTTTAAAAAGAAAAATGTCCAGAAATCCTTCAGTTCTGTGACTGAAATGTTCTGGTGGTGCAGAAGCCAGAGGGTCAGGGTGATAACCAAGGAGGCCATGCAAAATATAACACACACGTTTTTAAGTTGAGATTCAAAGCAGTAGAAAAGAGTCTAGATCCCATTATCCCATCTCTCCATTTCATCCTCACACAGACAGCTTCTTATGGGTAGGATGGGAATTGAAATCTAACGAGTTTTTTCTGTGCCTGTGTAATTTCAGGGCTTGCTCTCCTTATTCTAAAGCCCACCAGAACCATCCCATTAGGAACAATTATTTAAGACCTTCTACAACTGACTTTACAAACTTGCCAAACAGGCAAAGCCAATTCACGGATTGACACAAATTCACCTCCCCACTGAGGCCATGAATCACCACATATATTAAACTAAAGAGAGACACTGATATGACCACGGATAAACACATTCCTTGCATTTTTTTTTCCCAGTTGGAAATTGACCCACGTTTGGTTTGAATTAAAGATTCATCGCACTGAAACAAATAACTAAATGGAAAGATATGAGTCCCTTTGAAGAGCGTGCAAATCAAATTTAGGTGATAATTAGCAGCAGACAATTGAAACCTACTGTTTATTTGCACAGAACCTGATGTTACTGAAACACGGCTTGAATTCAGGCACACTGTGAACCGAGTGACTGAGTTTTCAGGAATTAATTTAACAGTTTAATATCTGAGGTAGAAACAACCATGCTTTAAACAAAATGAGACAAATTTACATGTGCTCAGACCCCTCACTCCAGCTACTGTCCCTTCCTGTACAGTTACTGTGCTTCCAAGGCTTTGTATGCTGTAATTTGTTTTTCCCCAGAATACTCCTCTCCTGGGAAAGCAATGCGTAGGGATGCCATAATTGGGAAGAAGAATAAGCAGCTCATAGTGGAGTTATAATGAAGTATTACCTCCTAAAACGTCTGCCCAACTTAGTCACTGCTTGTTTAACTTAGTTTGCCAGGGAGCATAAATACTCGTGTCATCAGCTGCATGTTTGGCAAACCAAGCAGTTTTTTCTCAGGATGTGCTTGGCCTCAGCATAAGAGGAAGCACAGTTTTGCAGCACAAGTGAAGATGAGAAAAATGTCTCTCCAGCACAGAGCAGAGGCTAGAGTAGCAACTCCCAGAAGATAGATTTGGCCAGAGCATTGAAGTGAAATTTTGGTGTATTTTTCACTTCACCACATGTTTTTTAGGTCGGATTTTTTTTCTCCAGTCAGCCTAAGCTACCACCAAATAGAAGTAGGATGATAAAGACTTTTAAAATATTAGAAATTATAGCATTTTTGCAATAAAGGGAAATAGCAATCAGATTAACGAATTCCACAGGAAAAATAAATTGCGGTCCTCAAGACACAGATCTCCCTGTATCAGGAGACTGGTCCCAGTTTGAGCTACTAAAGCCTTCATTCCAAAAGGAAGAGACAGTGTTCGTTCCACACTCACTTGTGTCTGCTGGAGTTAAGACTTGTGACAGTAAAATTTGATTCCTACAGATAGTTCTTGCCTCATTTTATAGCAACTTTCCATGACAGCAGGAGTGGAGGGATGGTGTGAGTGGGCAGAGAAGGGAACTCCTCTCCCATGCAGGTCCAGCAAGGGAGCAAGAGCAGCATCCCAGGCTGGGCATGCTGAAGGTTGTTGAGTTGTTGGAACCCTGGAAACAGGGAATTTTGAACTTTCTGTGCTGTCAGGCACTGACCCCCCAAAAGAATACTGCTTTTGACCTGAGGCCTTGGAGAAGGCTTCCAAAATTGAGTGATAGAACTAGAATCACTGGTGTGTAGCTTGAATAGAAGTGTGTAAAATCACATGGTGGAGAATTTGAGGTTTTAGAATATAGTAATAGGTATAAGGCAAGATGGAGGTTTTAAGACAGAGGTTTTTTTTCTTCTTCATCTTCTTCTTGGTTTTAGGTGGTACTTTGTAATTGGATAGAAAATCCCACACTGCAGGTCATAGGTGTGTGGTCATTGGGTCAACAGTAAANGTTTGGTCATTGGGTCAAAAGTAAAAATAATTTAGGTGTTAGTTTTTAGTTGGACAATTAAGCCTTAAAAGACCTTGTAGAGAGAGAGATACATCACCATTTCACCAATTTTAGCTTGTTAGCTAGAAGTGCTGTAGCACTCACTGTACTATAGATAAGCATTAATAAACATCTGAGTCTGAACACAAAATTCCATCTCTTGTGCATTCAATCCTGACTCTGACTGAAGAAAAAAAAAAGAAGATAAAAAGCGATACTGGGTCATTTCAAGAAGCACCAAGAGCACCTGCTGAGAGGCTCTACTATTGTTCCCAGCCCTGAGCATGCATCAGCAAGGGGCCATCCCTTGCCAGAGAGCCCCTAGGTCTGGTCCTTGCTCCAGCCTGACCCTGTAAGGAAGCCACAGGGCTTTCTCTGCAGCTCCTCACTGGGTTTTGCTCTGAATCTGCTGTTGCTAGAGAATTTAAGGCAGTCCCTCTTCTCATCACTCAGAGAGAAAGCTCTTCACCTTAAGAGAGAAAGCTTTAAGGAGACTGCTGTCCCACCCTGCTTCCCATATAGGTATTGCCCAACTTGAGTCCTGTATCAAAAATAAAATAGCAAAGCCAACACACTTTCAAGGAGTCAGGAGGTAAGTTTTACCTCTTTGGGGACAGATAACTCACATAATTTAGCACAGCTCCAGACATCAGCTGTCTCTGGCCAAGTTTATGTACATCAGAATAAATGTGGTTTTTCTTCAAGTAATTTAGAGGGTGCTCCCATACACTTACCCCTCCACCCAGAGAAAGCATATTACCATTAAATTTCCATATTACCAAAGCAGAATTATTTCTATGAAAGCTATTATTCTATTAATCATAAGTATGGTCACCTGAACTTTAAGCCTCTCAAGAGGAATTGGAGCCTGGTCATCTGACTGCTTTTACCACACTAAAAGATTGCCACTAAAATGAGTCTTCAGTAAAAAACCACATTCTTTTAGCTGTCACAGAAGCTGGCAAAGCTTGATCCTGTAAACCTTCTTCAGAATTTTATGTTGAGATTATTCAGCTTGTCACAAGGTAACATATATAAAGGAGGAGAGACTAAACCTCACCTGAAGATCATATATCCAAATTTTTTAGAAATTTCAAAGTCCTGTTTGTAAGCTAGATAAGTTTCTATCATAGGTGCACCAGTCAGAATCAAGAAGAAATTATGGCTCTAACTGACAAGGCTATGCTGGAAGAAGCCCTCATGTATTTGGTCAAAAAAAAAAAAAAAAAAAAGAAAATCTTTATTTCCTTTAAGAAACGCGCACACNGAACTGGCACAAATAATACCAAAGGAAGGAAAAAAAAAAAAAAAACATCAACTAAACCAACCGACAATTTGCCCTTCCTCCTGGAAAATAAAAGCTTTGGGACACAATAGAATACACTCTTTCCTACATTTAATAACATCTTCATGGATATTTTCCCTGATACAACACTATTTATAAAGTCCTCATCTTCACATCCCAGTTCTTTCTGACCTCACACTGTAGCTCTCAGATGCTTCATTTATGGCTACACAGTGCTTGTGGAAACATAGAGGCAAGCAGCTCATAGAAAATGTTTGGGCTAAAAGGAAGAAAAATGACTTTTTGTGCAAGCTCACAAGAGCAATCTTCACCAGGCTTCTGCCAAGAGCAGGATAGGCACAGGGGATCAGGTATGGAGGATGAAATGGCTCAACACCTTTTTCCAGCCTTCTTTCCAAGCAATTCACTATCTCAATCTGCAGTTCTGCTCTTCTGTTCACTAACTGCAAATCACCCTGATAACACCCCATTCGAGTGCCTTTTTATTTGGATACAATTGAGTTAGACCTGAAATGCTGAAACAGTCTTAGCTGCAAACACACTTTAATGGCTTGAAAAGTAAGTCAAGTGATCTGCCGTAAGATGATCAGGTAAAACAGAAGCAGTGTTGTGTCATTCACATAAAAGTATTAACAGAGATTTTTAATTTTTTTCCCCAACAGAAATCCACTGAATTGAATTTTAAAACTAGTATTTTCTATTTTGGGCTTGACATACTTCATCACAGGCAAAAATAAAAATCAGTTGGGTGAGGGCTTCAGACCAGGAAAGGAAATTACAAACTGAATGGAGTTTTTAGGAGCTGCAAAGACTGAAAACACAGGACTCTGCAACAGCCAAGTTTAGGGATAACAGTGCAAGGTAAATCCTTCCAAATCCCACCACAGCCAACAGAAAACCTGAAACACAATTCACGAGTCAGAGCCCTTAGCAGAAATCTAGTATGAGCTATAACATTTTAAACTACAGACATCAGCTGTTGTTTTCCCTACTTGTACTTTATCCATGAAGAGCAGCAGTTTTACAGTGAAACAGCCCTGTAGGACTGAATACACTGCAGCACACCAAAGCTCAGAGAACCAGGTTTATCCACCAGCCCCTGGCTGCAGGAACACGGACAGGCAGCACACAGCTGTGGGACCAAGTTTCTCCCATGACAATCACTCAGCATCCTTCATGAAAGGATGCCAACTCTGCAGGACCACGAGGTGGATTTCAAAGATCCCTGTGGATCCCTTCCAACTCAGCATACTCTGTGATCCTGTGCAGCCCTTCAAGACCTGCTGATGAATCCTAATACCGAAATCCCCATTATCGTTCCTAAAAGGAGCAAACCAGCAAGAAGCGCTTCAGAGCCCTTCCTTGCATCCTGCCTCCATGGAGTGGGAGGGTGTGGGGGCTGCCAGAGGGAAAGGAGGGCAGCGGGAGCCCTGCTCAGCTGCCCGCAGCCCCTTCCCAAACCGCAGCACAAAGCACAAGCTGCTTCCTCCACCTCGTGGAGAATCGTGAGAATGATCTGCAAACCACAGACACCAAAAATTGATAATATATACAATATTTAAACAAAAAAAAAAATCCTTTCCCTAGCACAGCATTGCAGAATTTTTTGAAATAATTTCTCGTTCCACCTGATTTATCATAAGTGCTTAAAAACTCCCATTTTCCTTATTAGTGAAGAAAGTCATTAAATAAACAAGAGATTCAGAGAAGCAACTTAAAGATCGCTACTGAGAAAGAATGGCCAGATCTTAAGCTGCTTGGGAAGCTAGAACATTTATTAATGGCTGCATCATTAGAAAGTGGGGAGAATCTCAGTCGGGGTAGGTTTCTTCATCTCACTGTGCTCCTAAGTTTGTACAAATAAATATTATTGTTACTACACAAGACTAACTCTGTTACTACTATTCTGCAACTGTTATATTCCTAATAAAAGTGGTTTTACTTCATTGGTGCTTATCTTTGTTTCATCAGCTATCTTGTTCTCCTTTATTTCAAGTTTACATGACAGTATCAGATTCATCTTCTCCTGATAAGCCCATTTGTCAGGTTCTACTTTACTTGGCACCTTTAAAGAATGCTTTTGTGGGTTTAAAATTTCCCGTATTGCCACTCTATTTCGCTGGTTTTTTGTTTGCTTGTTTGGGGGGTGAGGGGGAGTTAAGGGGGTGTTGATGGGGCTTTTGGGGAGGGGCTTTTTTATAAGAGTAATTAACACTTCATTCAAATAAATGTTGATAGAATTACATTACCAGTTTTCCTGGCATATTTTGCTTTCCTTGCCTCAAATTTTGGCTGCTCTTTGACTGCTCAAAGATAATTTACCTTACAAAGATGTTTTGATTGAAGTGTCCATAATGACACGCACCCCAAAGCAAACTATGGTATCGCACCGCTGAACTAACCAAATGTACTCACTGTGTGCTAATTGCATAGCAAGCAGCAGTGAAATTAGGGTTTAAAATCAACACTCCATTAAGACAGCCAGAAGAAATTCACACTTTGCAGTGCTATTGTGTCTGTCTGCCTACAGAATCTATACATACTATTCTTTCTGAAAGGTAGTCAAAATGTAGGATAAAAATGCTCTGCAGAGCAGATTTCAGCTTTTATCCAGATTCTAGTGTTTACCAGCCCTCCATTCCTTCTTCCTTTTCCTGTGAAAAAAAGTCGAAAAATCCTCACCAAAACAAACCCCACACTCCTAAAAGCTCTTTATCCAGAGGTAGCAGTGATTTCAGCCTAAACCCACCCACCTGGCTGAGGGCAAAGGAGGCCAGAGCCCTCTGCTAGGCTCAGCGCAGTCAGGCACTCCACAGCCAGGGCAGGCTCTAACATCCACACCCAGCCAATGCTGCGTGTGCCTGGTTTGAGAGGGCTCTGCCCTGGGTCCATACATTCCCACGTGCAGGACAGGAAACAGCAGTGCACAATCCTGATTTTAGTAAGAACATGTACCCAAACTTCCTGTCCCTGTAAATGGCTGTTACCAATTACCAGGGCTAGCAGCACTTTCACTGCCACCTTTACAGGCAGCAGTTCCCAGTTGGATTTACCCTTTTCCCTGCTGTGGCTGTTCCCTGCCTAGCCAGCTGCATGGCAGATTGCCCCCTGGCTGCATCTGTTACACCACAAAGGTACTAAATAAGTAATAATGTTTTTATCACAAAGACTGGTTTCAAGGGACAGAAAAAGCAGAGGCTCAAGTGTCTGAACAAGGACTGTCTAAGTTTGCCATCTGTGCTCAGAGAGCAGCTGCCAGCACTGCTTTCACCATGAGCTGAAGGAAGAGATGGAGACTGGAGGGGGGAGCTGGCAGCTACTGCAGCAGTGGGTAACACACCAGGTAGAAGAGATTGTGGATGGACATAGAATATTTTTAATGATGAAAAGAGACAAGACATGTTAAAATGAAGAGCATTCACTGCATCCAATGAACATTTTATGAATGACTGCCTGGAGTTAGAGCTACAGCAGGTAGGAGATTCCCCAGCAGAGCATCAGTAGCTGCTGGCATTTGGTAAACAGTCATTCATGAGACAGCTCTGCTAAAGATGATGCCTACTTGACTGACAGTTGCTATTTTCTGTAAAATACTAAAGATTTGACTGGGAACAATCTTTTAACATCTTTCTCAAAGTATGTTCTTTCCAGGTCATAAAAAGCAGAAATTAATGTATTTTTCAATACACACCATTACCTGTGTGACCCCATAAAGTCCAATTCAAAACTGCAGCGAGTACTGCACATTTAGATAACCTTTCTACATAATGTTAACTGAATATTATTAGCATAGAGTTGTTAAGGGACAACTGGAGGTCACCTTGTCTAAGGCCACTGCTTAAGCAGGGTCACCTAGAGCATGTTTCCCAGGACAATGTCCAGAGGACACAGTACTGTAGGATTTCCAGGGCACTGCTTGATGTCTTAATCAATCACTCCATCAGGCACACTTTAAATTGCCTCATTTCTTCCCTAGGCCTACAGTTTTTAGTAGGTGATTTTGGTGGAAGGAAAGGCATGAGACCATTGTTTCAATGCCCTCAGAGACTGTTGGCTGCACCACTACAGACAGAGGAATAGTCTATAAAGGATTAAAAATAAATACTGCCTATAAAGATTAAAAGGATGATTACTGCAGTACAAAAAAAGTCTGTGTGAAAGACCAACTGGCCCAAAGTTGTGTAAGGGAAATAATATCTGGGGGGGAAAGTCTTCACAATGAGATTTGGTTACATCTGTATAACTCATTACTCAGAGCCCACCAGAACCACTGGCATAACCACCATTTGGCATAATTATTTAAGGCCTTCTACAACTGACCAAGCCCTTTACAAACTTGCCAAACAGGCAAAGCCAATTCCCAGATTGACACAAATTCACCTACCCACTGAGGCCATGAATCACCACATACATTAACTAAAATTAAACTGATACGACTGTGGATAAATACATTCCTTGCATTTCTTTGTTCAGTAGGAAATTGACCCACGTTTGGTTTGAATTAAACTCACTCACTGCACTGAAACAAATAACTAAGTGGAAAGATATGAGTCCCTTTGAAGAGAGTGCAAATGAAATTTGGGTGATAATTAGCAGCAGATAATTGAAGCCTACTGTTTATTTGCACAGAACCTGATGTTACTGAGCTACCTCTGGAATGGACTAATAGAGCTGCACATCCTGCTTTCCATCCTACTCATTTTTAAACCTTTTACAGAACATTGTCAACTCACCAACGTCAAAGCTCCTGCAACCTTGTTAAGTAAATGAGGGGAAGGAAGAAGCAAGTGAAAATCCTCTTCTTTTCTCTTCTAAAAAACAGTGGACCTGTAACAATTCACATCTGCTCCTTCTCCTTTTCCTCTCCATACACACACAACAAAACTGGATTTCAAGATAAATCTTTCTTTTGGAATGCAGTACAAACAAGCAGGTATCTATTTGAGTATAAGGTTTTAAGGCTCCTGGGCACACCATTTGTGGCATGGTTTATTTCCAATCTTCAGTCTCAAATTCTTTCAATGCCTGGACCCTGGTATCAGAGCCATAAAACTACTACTAACACCTTCAAGTCTGAAGGAGCATGGCAGATGGAAAAAAAAAAAAGTAAATAAATCCAGTTTTCCCAGCCATCAATAATCTTGCCCTGGTATTTATTTCTACCAAATCAGCCAGGTAAGGAAGAAAATACCTTCATTCTGATTGGGGTAGATGCTAAACACATCTGCATGCAAACAGCAGAGGGGGTCTCTCAGCTAGAGATTTTACAAATTGAAGACATGAACATTAATTCCGCTAAAAGTTACAGAAAATTTATGGAAAATGGGAGCACAGGTAAAATATGACAGTTTTTTGTAGGATCCTGCTTCATTAAAATGGCTCCAAAACAAACCATGCAGCCTCTGACAGAACACTGCTGAAGAAACGGGTCAAAGTGATTTAAGACTATAAGTACCCAAGAATGCTTTATTACTTATTTAGGAGATTAAAATTTGATTGCCAAAGGCTAAACCAAAAAAATCAGAGTGGGGTGGTATCTCCCTTTTAGCTTTAACAAAATCATATGTGTTAATGTTTAACTTTAAAAAAAGCAGTCCTCAACTTCCTGGGAAATGAGATTTAACTCTCAGACAGGACTAAAACTGCCCTTCTGAATAGATGAGAATAACATAATGCATTTTCAAAATGGGAATTACTACAGATATCTTAACGTTGTATATTATTTTCACTAAAAACTCAAAATTAATCAAATTACTGGGGAAAATTTAACCTCAGGAAAAAAAGTATAGTAGCAAATAAATTCCATACCTTCCTTACCTCTTAGTAAAGACCTACATTGTCAATGACACTCATTCAGTAGCATGAAAATACCTCCCTCATTCCACAATACTTTGGAACTGACTCAGTTTTTAGCAATGTCCTTGCTCAAATTAATATCAAACCTTGCATATTAGATATGTTCTTTCACAAACAGCTTTCAAACTGTGTGTGAGCCCATCCTTGCAACCGTTAAGATACATAAATCCTCAACTGAGTAAAATATTCACTGAATCCATTCTCCATCCAGGTGCAAAGGGAAAAAAGAGCAGTGTGTTTAATATCACGGTAATTATGTTACTATCTAGTACAAAAAGAGATACAGTACTGTACAACTTCCTGTGTCTAAAAATCAAGTTTAAGTCATTTAAATCTCAGATCCCCAAAAAATCCATCCCACACACACCTACTCACCTTTCTGCTCATCTCTTCCAAATCCTGGAGCCTCTCCTCCTTCAGCCTCATGTGAATTTCCTTCTCTGGACACAAAGACTTCCAAGTCCCTGCTCCCGAGCACTCAGTATCCAGCCTTTATTTGCCCTTGGTAACAGAGGCCTCCAAAATCCAATTCATTTTGCCATGAAAGCAACGTGGAATTGTTCAACCTCAATAATATGAACTCCATGCATTTTTATGATGTTGGACATTTGTCAGCCCCAGATACACCCAGCAATGCCATGCTTTGAGATGAGCTATATCATGTTTCCAGTGATGGTGACTCCACTCTCTGGGCAGTCCATTCCAGCAATGAACAACCCTTCCAGTGAAGAAATTCCCATTACATCCAGCCTGAACCTCCCTTGGCACAGCTTGAGTCTTTGTTCTGTCACTAACTGCCTGGGAGAAGAGGTAAATCCCCACCTGGCATACACTTTTTCCCCACAAGTTAAGATATTAACTCAAGAAAAAAAAAATAGGGCTTATCCTCAGCACACAGCAGGGCAACTGTAAAGGTTTTCACTTTTACACCAAAAATATTGGTTCAGCTAGACAGTCTGTATCCTTTATGGGTTTTCTTCCCTAGTAGAGGAAGCTCCCTCAAGCTTACTTGTTGTTTACTTATTGTAGCTCATTATTTTATACACTTTTTTCCCATGTCCAATATGATGACCAGTTGCAAGATTAGCAGCACTCATAAATGCCAATTCACAAATCACAAATAACTCAGTACACCCACCACTACTCATCTGAAATCTGTACATGCACTGCACCTGTGCACCAGAGCTGCTATGAGCAGATTTTCACTAGACCTTGCTTCTTTTCTGCAGTGACTTTCTTTAACCAAAGTGAGAGCTGACCCCCCAGTCACAAAGACAATTTCACCCATTTCTTGAAGATGACAATCGCATTATTGTGAAAATTCCAAGGAAAAGTGTGTATGATTTGAAAGGAAAAATTCAAAGGCTTATAAAAAAAACCAACTTACTGAAGAAGAGAGGAATTCCTCTAAGTTTTAAAATTGTTTACTTACCTTTCCTTGTGCCAATCTGTTTTTTTTTTCTTTATTCAGATCCTCAAAATGAATGTTGTTTTGACTTTCTTCAATCAGCTGTGCATTAACATACATGCCCAAATCTTCAGAAATTCAGCCCCATAAGTTGGAATAAACATAACAAGCCCCAGTATAAAAATGCTATTGAAAAGCAATAAAAATACATGTTCCTATGTTCCTATAACAAAGATATTCTCAGGTGAAAATACCTGCACAGTAGACTTCACATAAAATGTTTAGCAATGCAGAAGGTTTGCCTGGTGATTCTACAGGTATATGACAAAAAGAAAAAAAAAAGGCAACAAGATGCTTAGCCATCCTAACCCAAAAAGAGATCAAAATAATATATAACTGATTTTATTCATTTTGTTACTGTCTGAATCCATGTGGGAAGCATTCAAAAGGCATGTTTATTTTGTCTCACTGACAAAATAACAAATACTAACCATGAAGATTTCTACCTTTCAACAGTGCAGGCCCTACTCCAAGATGAGAGGCAGTGCCCTTCACCAATGCTCCACTTCCACGTCCTCCAAAAATAAAGTGAGGAAGTTCCAGGCATAAGTGCTTTACTAGATCAGAGTCTCAGCATACTCTCTGAAAAATTCAATCACAGTAAGAAAAGGTTCATCATCCCTCTAATAAAAGTAGGAAGATATGTTGTAGCATCTGCAACTGCAGCATCTTCTCACAAAATGCCCAAACACAGGTATCTACAACCAAATGTAGCTAATGCAAGTCAAACCTGCAGCGTGGGTGCAGCAGCCACTCGACTGACAAAAGCCCTCTCATCTTCCATCTCCCTGGGGCATCAGGAAGATGATTCCTCTACCTTGTGAAAATACACCAAAGAAGGAGAGCACATCTCAAGAACCTCGCTGTGGCAAGACTACTGATACCAACAAGGCAGAACCACTGGCTCTCTTGTAATTTGGAGATTAACACTGCTGAACGTAGTTACAATGTCACATGAACCAAATCCTATGGTGTATGTTCAGAAAGATCCATAAGGAGTATGGGAAGTTGGCCTACTAAGTATAATAGAACAGAGCTGCATCATGAAAAGCAGAGTAAGAATATTTTGTAGTCACATTACTTAAAACTGAGACCAATCATCTTTTGGAAATGTAAATATTCAACTTGGTTAAATCAAGACAATCACAGATAGACATTTTTTCCCAAATCTTTGGCTGTATTGCAATGGTTGTTTCAATTTGTAATCTCCAACTAAACATTTCCTATCCATGGATTAACAATATATTTACTGACTTGTGTCTTTTAACAGTATTTATCCAACATAACAAAATAAACTGCAATTTGTTATTCTTTTTTTTTTTACAAAACATTTTATAAATATTTTTACAAAATGTATACAAAGCAATTTCAAGTGAGACATACTTTACAAATGAAGGTATTTAAGCAAATAAAGTCCATACCACGCTGACAATAAGTGACACATCCTCTTTAAGTGAAGTCAGTCTGTAAGGCCTCCCTACTCTAACAGATAAATTATACCAAAATCTTCAAAATGAACATAGTTTTCTTAATTGCCAGTTTAAAATTTGTTTTAATATTAGGCAGTATTAAATAACATTGAAATCACAATGCTGATCCAGCAAAATAATGAAAACATGTTTAAAGTCATGCACATTCACAATACTTTGCTGGACTTGAGCCCATATGATTAATGAACTTTTTTTAAGCACCACAAAAATACAATTCTTTCATTTACTGCTTCACCACGTACCAGAATTCCTTTAGAATTGAATTCAAAGGAGTGAATGACACAACATTAACAATCTAAGATCAATCTTACTAGGATTGTTCAAGGGGTTCCTCTCATCAGAGTTCAGAGAAATGTGTCTGACCAAATCAACCACGATTACTTTTTGCAATTTGTCACTTTTTATATGCCATTGTCCCCCCTTCCCAATGAGACCCAATAGAAGACACATACCCTGATACTTCAGTTATGTGTTTGCTGTAGAGAGGCTGGAAACCCCATACCCATTCGAGGTGGTACAATAAGCAAGGGGACTGATCAATGTGCAACTTCACTTTTTTTTCCTCAATAAAAGAAAAATTTAACTAGTTAACATACAGCTGTGTAACTTACTGCTTTCCTTCTTAAATAGTTCAGAATGGTTACATTTCCAAAGAGATAAAATAAAATACGCATCAGGATACACAGCCATGAGAATATTATTAAATCTAAAAAGGCAATAGGTGAAGACTATCTTGTCAGTTTTGCCAGTAAGAAAACAACTAACTGCCTGAGAGTCTATTCTGTGGACACCCAACTAGAAATTTAAAACTGGCAATACTTAATATTTCCTAGAACACTTGGGAATGTTGGGTTTTTACAAACATGTACTTTAAAATTGGCACAATTTTTTTAAATGGCAATTAGTAACATACAAAACCAGTACTTCCATTCACATTGAAGGGGAAATGAATTTTAAGGAAGTTCATCTTTCTCTCATTGCTTTCTAGATTTGGTTTCCTTTAGTGGTCAGACAGTGGACTGTAGCTCAATACTGAGTTGTGCTGTACTGTTCTACTATTCCAACGATCTAATTCTGCTTCCTTCTGTGCCATTCAGATGGACTGAATTACACACCANAACCACAGCTTGTCACAATGAGCCTCTTACATCATGAAAATCATAATCAGCAAGCCTGGGAAATGGCTGGTAATGTTTCTGAGAAATGGTGGAGAAGTTCTGGGGGAGAACATGAGCATACCTTAGAAACCACAAAAGCTGTATCCTCCTGAGCAGACATATGTACTACACACACGTGACGAACGTCAGCGCGCTTACGTGCACAAAAGCACTCATGACCAAAGTAAACTAGAAC
>VZTT01074159.1:25068-39214 GCA_013400855.1 Buphagus erythrorhynchus | reverse complement strand
GGAGTCTCTGAGCTGTATCAGTTAATGATCTGAACCGACTTTTATCTGGTGTCACAGCATGTACCTGATCCTTCTGTAATTGCTGCAGAATACTACAAGAAAATTAATGATAAATATATTTAACCTTCTGTACAGAGTTTTTACAATGACAAAAGTAAAAATTAAGGTTTCTGCAGCAAAATTACAATGAAACGATTACTTACAATGCTCCCTTAGTTAACTGTTTAGCAGCAGGCCTCTTCTGTCCAACTAAATGACCATCCACCTAATTTCAAAATAAAATATNTATATTGACTGAATATTAAATCTTGTTGCACTTGATCATCACCAACATTAACTGTAACCACCATGTAAGTATAAACACTTTCAACTATCCCCTATTTTCACAAGGCACCGCATCCACAATATACGGAAGTGACATAAACCAAAGGTCTGAAATGCTGTTTGTAGACAAAATCCACTGTTGTGCATTATATATATTTCACTAAGAGATGATCAAATTTAACAGGTGCAAAGAAGGAAAGGTGTAACTATAAACTTTTACAAATCTGCTCACAAAAACTGTCTGCATTTCTCAGAAGATGTCATCTTCCCTGGTATTGATGGATTAGAGTATCTGTGAGGAAAGCAGGCTAAGGTTGTGCACTTAAGTTCTCAAAAGCCACAGTGGCTAGGGGGTGGTAAAAGTCATTCTAGGAATTCTATTTCAGTGTCAATGCTACAGATATGCCTGTCAGGCAGAGATCGAACTAATTTTCTCCTTTGCTTAGACATTTCATGAAATCCAAATTTTTCCTGGGAACGCTCTCCTAAGACCTGAGGTTCTCTGAGGGGGTAAAGACTCACGGCAGGCACACTGGAACAGTATTTGCCTCAAAAACCTCCAAACCTTCAGAGCATAAGAAGTAGTCACCACCAAGCAGAATGAACATCTGACCAACTATTACACAACCAGGGTGACCTCCTAACTGAGCAGCACTGTACCTTCTACTCTACTTGTACATCAGTAAGACACAGAAAAACATTCCTGTCCTACTGCACTGACAAATACATTTACAAACAAAAATTCTAAGTCAGATCCTCTCCAGAAAAACTCATCCTGGAGAGTGTTTTCATACATACTTGCATTATGTGGGAGAACTTTTGATGGTAAAGAAAGAGGACTGCAGTAAAGAATAAAACAAAGACCAGGTGAACTTTTCTGCTANCTCCTTTGCTTAGACATTTCATGAAATCCAAATTTTTCCTGGGAACGCTCTCCTAAGACCTGAGGTTCTCTGAGGGGGTAAAGACTCACGGCAGGCACACTGGAACAGTATTTGCCTCAAAAACCTCCAAACCTTCAGAGCATAAGAAGTAGTCACCACCAAGCAGAATGAACATCTGACCAACTATTACACAACCAGGGTGACCTCCTAACTGAGCAGCACTGTACCTTCTACTCTACTTGTACATCAGTAAGACACAGAAAAACATTCCTGTCCTACTGCACTGACAAATACATTTACAAACAAAAATTCTAAGTCAGATCCTCTCCAGAAAAACTCATCCTGGAGAGTGTTTTCATACATACTTGCATTATGTGGGAGAACTTTTGATGGTAAAGAAAGAGGACTGCACTAAAGAATAAAACAGACAAAGACCAGGTGGAACTTTTCTGCTGCTTCTCACAAACCACTCTCTCCCAATCAGCTAGAGAACAGCTGAGTTTTTAAAAAATAATGAGAAGAGTAGGTTGAACTTTTGGCCAACTCAATGAAGAATTGCTATGTCATACAAAATTATCTTCAAGGAACAGTACAGTCAGACTCCACTTAACTGAATTAAATCTCAAAGCAGCATTCAATGTATCAATTTGCAAAATAATCAACATTTATTACATCAAAGTAGAATTTGTCAAGTTTGAAGGAGTTAATATACTCTACAAAAAACCTACAATGATTCTTTACTTGTTAGCTCACTACCTCCCACAGAAGGAGGAAAATTAGGAAAAAAAATTAAACCTTGTGGGTTGAAAAGAACAGCTTAAAAACAGGAAAAAAATAAAGTAACATAGTAATGATAGTTATTATAAAGTTGTAATGAAGAGAAAAAGGAATTAAACCCAGAAGAAACAAGTGATACACAATGCAATTGCTAAGCACCCTCTGACCAATGTCCACCCCATTCCTGAGCAGTGATCAATGGCTCACAGGCAATTCCTACATTTATTATACACAGAACAGGATGTTTCATGTTCCTCTGGCCAGTTTGGGCCAGTTGTCCTGGCTCTGCACCACCTCACTGGCACAGCATGGGGCACTGGAAAGGCCGTGACTTGCAGAGTAAGCATGGCTCAATAACTAAAACACTGGTGCATTATCAACATTATATCCCAAATCACTGTACCACCTACTAAGAAGAAAATTAACTCTATCCCAGACAAAACCAGGACAGACAGAGAAACATATAGATAGAAGTATTCTCTACCTGTATATTCTGTTGAACTGATGATGATCCTATCACTTTTTCTTGTGACTGTGCTGCTCCTAGAGATTGTTGTATGATTTTTCCTCCAGAGTCCTGTCCTATAAAAAAGTTTAAAAGATTCTTGTCATCCTAAGCAAGAGGAGAATAATTTTGTGTACCTGTCCTGATAATTTTACGTGAGTTCTTAGGAAAGATACATCTTATGCTTAAAAGCGTTAGTGCAACTATCCTGTGGAGAAAACAGCTCATAAAAGTTAAACAGGGCTGATATTTCGTTCTGAAAACCACAAAAATCCTCAGGTATAAATTACATCCTACTATGGTACTGCAACATAAGAAGAAATTCAAGTATTTTAAGTTTATTAAGTTTAGTGTCCCAACAATTTACCTAAAATCATACAGTAAATTTTATCAAGCTTTTCAATACTAACCCTTCCTCAAGTGTATTACACAAATTTTTCTAGAGCTCCTGGAAGTACTTAGACAGCAAGCATATTTTTTTCCCCTAGATTTTTTTAGATGGGCAGACTTCTTCCAATTGCCTTGCTTCATAATCCAAACAGCATCTTACCAGTCATGCTATGCTACAACTGAAACCAGTAAGAATTTATTGGTTTTTTTCCCCAAAGACACCCAGCATACTGTGCAGATTGTACAGAATTGCCTGGACAGCTTATACATAACAGTACACAAGGAAAGAAAAAGCAAGGCAGAGTATAGGACCTTATTCAAAAGGTTACTTATGTACAAAGAGAACAGGAAGGTTACTGCATTTTTCTGCTTGCCTTGAATGTACTGGTTTTGTTCTTTCAGTAGCACAGCACTGCTTGAAAAGCTGCTATTTGCCATGAACAATGCATGAACTATTCTAACTGAAAGTGATACATTCAAGAACAAAGTGAGTGATGACAGCCTGCACCTAACCTTGTAATACCTATTTTTCTTCCCTCTGTAACTGAAGCAGCCCCCACATTCTAGAAGTTTCATGGAATTTTAGCAAATGTCTGTATTTTAAAAATTACTTATTTCTGTTTTCCTAAGCTGAAAAAAAAACAAAGAAAAATGAAAGAAAGCACAATTTTGGATTTTGTAGATGGGAGAAATAACTGCTAATTGTGAAGATTCAACTTTTCACTCTAGAAAATGAAGCGTCATGGTTGGGAAAATATCAAAGCACACATTCAATATTGAAAAAATATAGCTTGAATTCTTCTGAAAATAAAATTCCAACAACCTTTAGAACCCTATGAGCATGAGGCATCAATGCAAGTCTGACACCCTGAAGAAGAAGAAATCTCTGTTGCCAGAGAAAATTAAGAAAATTATGTTAAAAAGACCTTAGTTGACCTGATAGTGTGTTGCTCAGAAGACTTGTTAGCTGAGGCTGTCTCAAATTGTCCTGTGTCTTCGATGCAGAAACTGGTGATGTCTGGTTCACAGCCTTTTTCTGTGCCACATACATAAAAAAAAAAACAAACAAATTTTTTAAAAATCACAGTGAAGTATTTACTGAAAGCTTTAAGGAAAAGACATCTAAAATTCATGTCTGTGTATACTTTTTTAACTTCAAAATCATCAGTGGTGAAATTTCACACATGTCAATCCCCTCAAGTTCAAGAAATTTATACAGTAAATAGAGGAACAGAAATTACACTAACAGCACAAATATATACCAGTTGCATTCTACAAGACCCCTGATTTCCCACTACCAGTAGCCCTCAGAAAACTCAGCTTCTCAGAGCTCCCAAACTGCAAGATGACAACCTTGCTTTCCCAACAAAAAATACCCACAGTGGAACAAACCCTCCACTACTTAGCAACTAAATGATACATGGTTTAGTATAAAGTGCAATGTTTTGAATGCAAGTACAAACAGACTACAAAGATTCTGGCAAATAGTGGCATTTGTTCTATGTAAATTCCCATTTACAGCTCTGAAATTTCAGCAAAAAAACAAAATTATCTTTTACAACAATACGAAATACTCTGCTTTTATAACTGCTGAAACTCCCTGACCCAGCACATAACCTGCAAACAGAAAGATGCAGACACATGAAGAGAAAGTCAGACTGGCCTCAAATTACTCATCTGCAAACAAAATGTTACAACTTGCACCAGAAGTCTTGGCAAAGCCTACAAATGTGTTTCTACAGCATGTTCATACTAATTTTTTAAATCCACATTATTTTCTAAGGCATTATTTTGGGTGTGGTTAAAAAAAAAAAATCCATCAGGCCTTTGGAAAAAGAGAAAGATCTAAGTAAAAGAAGCAAAGTAAAAAAGAGAAAGATGTAATTAGTGCAAATGCATTCTGAGAGAGCAACCAGTATTTTAAACTAAATTTTTTTTTAATTTTTTTTTAATTTTTTTAAGAATTTTAAAAGGGCAGAAATTGAATAGCTTATTGCTAACCATGTGAAAAGTCACCGAGTTAAAACTGGCAGTTCACTCTGGAACTTTATGAATTTTTTTTCTTTTAAAATTTTGACTGTTTTTAAGTTCACTTATGAAAACAGAAAAATTTGAGTTGAATATATACTGCAAGTGTATCTACTGGACAAAATGGACCACATCAAACCTTAAAAGTGAATTCAGATTTTTTTTAACTACTATCTTGACTTCTTAGAGGTTTTTGGGTTTTTTTATGTTATGCTTTAACAAACTGCTTTAAAAAGTATTTCTTTTTAAGGATTCTAAGAAACATTTGCATCAAATTTGAAAGCTTCTAACTGTTCCAGACACACATAACAAAAGCGCCAATATGATAAATAACAAAAGGAAGCCCAAGAAACCTTTTCATCTCTAATTTCAGTAAGTCAAACCTTGAAAATGCACAGGTTTTAGTAGGGTCAAAAGACTTTTAAGTGCTAAGAATGAACCTGAGCCTTTACATCTAGCCTATGGTAAGGTTTACAGGAGAGCTCCCAATTGTATAAACTTACAATGCCCATTCCTTTAAACAGGAGCAGGAACAGATCGATGCTAAGCACTTTTGAAAAAAATACTATAAATCACCAAAAAAATCTTTGGAATTAATCAAAGTGATGGCATTGTTCACTCAGTGACAGATTTAGAAAATACCAAGTGAAACGATGACTCTGGGTTAGACTAGTTTTCAGCAGTTCCACAGTATTTGTAACAATACAAACACTCTGAGTATTAACCAGATTTTAGCACAGCTTAGAAGCCTTTCTTTGGCTACATTCTCAAGCAGCTTTCATACCTGACCAAAGGCAAACTGCTGTTGTGTTACTCCCACAGACGTGTGACTGAAGGTGCTGACAGACTTGGAGGAGGATGCTGGAAGACGATGCGATGCACTGACGGCAGCTTGAGCTCGGTTCTGGACCAGCTGATCCCCTGTAAAGCTCCCTCCCGATGCGACAGACTGCACTGATGCTCCCAGGCTGGGGTGCACTGAACCAGAAGAACTCGCAGCAGCAAATCGATTAGAAGCTGACATATTTGAGACTGTGGACTGCCCAGGTGACATGGTGGTAAAACTCGATCTGCCTTGAGAAACGTTAGCTTGGCTGGGTGACAAATGCAACACCGTTGGCGATGCCTGCTGCAGTGGCACCTGTCCACCAACAATTTGGGAAGTTCCATGGTTTACTATAACTTGGTTTCCAGGAGCTGTGAATGTCTGGCCTGAAACAAGCTGAACAGCTGTGTTCTGATTATTCAGCATCTGTCCTGAATACGACTGGTTGGCTGTTAGCATGTTTGTAGAGTTCCTGTTGAGCATGACATGCTCAGCAGACACTTGGCCAGGAACCAGCTGGGAAGGCTGAGTCTGAAGAAGTTGTCCATTTATGGCCTGGACATGATGAACTGAATTAGAATTAACAGACAAACTTGTAGGTATGAGAAACTGGTTTTGAGGTGCATGAGGCTGTCCCATAGGAGAATGGATAACAATACTACCTCCAGCATTGCTAACTGTCTGAGGAGTAACTGATTTTCTTGTATTTTGTTGTTGATTAACAATATTAACAGACATATGAGGACCAACTACTGAACTTTGAGGTGAATTTGCAGAAGCAAATGGAATCCCTTGCTGTACATGATGTTGCTGTATTCCCAAGTTATTCACATTGTAAGCAGTCTGCTGACCCATCTGAATAGGCTTTGGTTGGATATTAACAGGAACTTTGTTAGAGTTTGGTGCCAAACCCCTTTGAATGATGATATTATGGACAGGCAATGAAGTCTGAAAATTTGTGCTGTTAAATGGAACAGTTACGGGCTGTGCTACTGGACTTGAACTTGAGTTACTGAATAGCGAGTTCCCATTTGGAGTTTGTCTATGAACCAAGAGGCCACTGCTCATGTTTGCAGGTGTTTGCTGACCATTGCCTTTCAGTATGATCTGAGATCCATCGAGGTTATTGATGGTCATCATGGAAGGTTGATTACTAAATGAACCAATCAGCTGTATCTGCCCAGAACCACTAATCTGGCTGCTATTAGACAAATGCTGGCCGGGAACACTAATTCCAACGTGTTGCATAAAGCCATGTTGCACACCAACTGTATTGCTTGCAAAAGATGCTCCAACAGGTTGCTGTACCACTTGAGTAACTCCTATAGGTTGCAACGTCTGACCTGAGTAATTAGAAACATTAGAAGCCTGAGTAAAGGATGCTGATGAAGAAGGATGAAGCTGAGCTTGTGCAAACTGTTGGCTAGAACCTACACTGGCATCCAAATATGCCTCTTCTGCCAAAGTCTGTTCAGTAATATTGGCCTCCTGCAAGGACTTCTGAAGAATATCAAAAGGCTGATCCTCAGTAAGATCAGGTAAAGGAGAAGACACAAGTTCATCTTCAAGAAATTGAAGGCTACTGGACAGCTGCAGTCCATCACTAGGCCCTTCTCCAAGCTGACCACTTACACCTTTTACAGACGACTTAGGATCAGTGCTCTGAAATGCAAAACAAGAAATAAATCACTTTCAGAAATTCCAGTATCTGTTTTGCTCCCTCTTTAGTTATTTTTTAATGCAAACAAACTTTCTACACAGAATTATACTCTTCCCATAGCATGTGCAGGGTGCTGTTGACCCCATACAGTGAGCCAGCACAAACAGGTCATGGATATCCTGCTCAAGCCTCAGACTGCTGGAGACACTTCTTTCCCGTCTCAAATCTCTCAAGACACAGCACTTAGCTCTGCAGCTACACTGTTTGAAGAGGACATGAAATGCTCTCTAAGTGCCATTTTCCCTTCCTCAAGCTGAGCACTCTACTGTCAAAAGGATAAAAGAAACGAGGAGGTAAAACACCTCCACTCTAACTCAGTTTAGGGCAAGGCTTCGGTAGCTACAGTAGAAGCAGAGAAAAGGCAGAAGCTAGCTTTCCTTTCACTGACTTCTATCAAACGAGATTCACCTCCAAGCATTTCTATAATCACTTAGTGTAAACTAGTGACCATTTCACAATGTTAAGGCATTATGCTAATTCCTTGTTTAAAAAAGATTAGAAACAAGGGAGTAAGAAAAAAGAGTGTCAGACTGTGGTTTATGCCCATAAAAAGATTACTGAGAACTATAAACATTGAAACTACCTCGAATATTAAGTGGCACCTTTAATGAAAAAGTCCTTCAATTCCACATCCATTAACACCATGATAAGGAAAATCAAAACCTATTTACTCTGGCTACTGTCAAGATTTTCCTAAAACAAAGTTCTGTCCAGAAACTCTAGACAACACAAGCATCAGGCTTCTGCAGACAGAATTTTTAATTTAAATGCATAACAATACTAACGATAGTTTTAAGTTATCCAAAGTACGCCTTTCTAAATTGCATGATCACATCTCAGCTATTCAGAAGCAACAACCAGTTTCTTTTTAGGTCAGGATAAATGCAAACTGTGGGTGTGCAATTATCAGTCACATTCTTACTCTAAGCCTTCACTCCTTGAAGGTCACAGACGCTTGTTTTCACCTCATGTAAACAGTGTGAAGATGCTGCAAGCCATAATTAACACATGCAATGATGTCCCAACCCTAACTTCAGCTCCCCAAGCACATTTATTCAGAATTTTACCCCAATCTGTTTCTGAAAAAACTGTGTATTTTCTGAAACTTCAGTCATGTTTCAGGATATTAAAATATTTTCAAGTTACAACTATTAAACTACAGCAATCTTTTAACATTTACTTTAATAGAGGAATTAAACCACCGCTTAAATGTCTCAGTGTCTGAGGAGACCTCAGGAACACCTAAAGCTACAAATCAGGTTCTCAACTGTACCTAGCTACCACTGGGCAGAGTAAAAAGGAATCACTAATTAGGCCATAATTAGGACTCTTAACTCTCAGGTTCTGAGGAGAATTCCCTATTGCATCTGCAAGTTGTCTCCAAAGAAATGACCAAACTTAGAACAGTTTGACTCATGCTATCCCAGTCAGTACAAACAATACAACTATTACTACTATCAATAATAACACTAATAAATAATATTACATGCAATCAATATTAACAGCTTAAAATTCTCCCACTGGAACAGAGAATCCCAGGTTTCATTCCCTGCTCCCAGGACTATTTAACATTAGAAAACAATTTCACATGCAAAAAGTGGAACCTTCCAAATTAACACCTGAATCAATAGTGTCCAGATTCAGAAGAGCCATGCAGATTACCATGCTAATTTCAAGAAGAAATCAAAGCCTCTGCACCTTCGTGAATCTGCTGACCAACAAGAAGAGTCTTATTCTCACTGGCTCCATGAATATTCTGCTTTCTTATGCTGTCCTATTATACTGTAACAGGAGAATGGAAGCAGCCACCCAGTACAAGCCAGGTAACAGGGCAATGACTAGGGAAGCCTCTCATGATAAACCGATTTGGAACCAGCAGAGCTGGTACAAACTCAATCAACTCAGGGAAGGTTGGGATGGGGCATGGGGGGCAGTGTAAGCAAGTGGGAAGAGTGGATAGTGCTTTCTTTTCCTTCAGTCAGCAGGAACTCCATCTTGCTTGTGTTAGGTGTTGGCTGAGCATGCTTACCAGCTGAGGCACTGAACCCTTGACACTGAATTTGTAAACTCTGCCACTGAAAGGCATGAGACAGGCAGCAAGACAGTCAATCCTACTTCATGGTAGCAATTCTGAATATATACAAAGACAGAACTTTCAGTATCTGCAAAAACTTTAAAGACAAAAGCTTCAGAAGCACATAACTTTTCAGGTATCCCATTTTATAAGCAGGGACTGTGAAACCATCTGTTTATGGTAACACTTGTTCCTTCCCAATGAACTGTTAGAATCTGTATTTATAATCAAGTCAATCTTCACTTATGTCAGCACAGGGCTCTCACAGGAGGGAGGAGGGAAGGGAAGATGTCATAGGTGGTCCTTATGAAGATATAAAAGGATGAGGACAGAGCATGCTGAGAATTAAACTGTAGTACGTCATCCTAGGAACATACAGTAGGAATCCCTGCTCCTTTGATTCCCTGCCTTCTAGATTACCTACCCTCAATCTCATATTCTCATACCAGAAAACTCTTAGCTTTCACCAAATATTTTTATTTCTTCCAACTGCTACTCCCTAGGCAACAAACCCACCTTGTCCACAATCTCCCACTGCTCCTCAAAATTTCTCACAGAAACTCACTTTTTAAAAACACACCAGAAACACCTGACTCCTGCCTACCTAGTCATGCTCATCAGAAGGATGTCTACAAAGAACAACTAGGAAGTCTAGGCTATGACAAATGCATGTCTTAAGTCACCCTTTTTCCCCCAAACCTGGTTTTTCTTAGGATAAGTCCTCAAACCCCACCTCTGCCAGTGCTGTGTACAGGAAGCTGCTGTCTGCTAATGGCCAGCCTGGTACAAAGTTGAAACCACTGTTCCCCATCAGCTGAAAATTGTTTATGCCCTGTTACTCTTGGGTACCCTACTCCTTCATTACCATTATCTCAACCAGCTTGTCTGTTTCTTCTACAATATTTAATAACAATCCTGAAAGGGGAAGGACAGGACAAGTACTGTGCCTACAGGGAAGTCACTAGTTCCTCACACACAGATTAATAGTTTTCAGAATTTCTTCATGCCAATTGTTTAAGGTCCCTACACACCTAAAAGTGTATCCATGCATCTATTATGAATATGGAACAAACAGACAAGAGTCAAGGTAACAGTAAAATAGCAAGAGGCATTACCAAGAAAATCCTATTCTGTGCATTCAAGTAACATAATTGTGAGATTAACAATTCAGTTGTTTTTAAAAACACACCAATGAAACCAAAGAAATGTGGGTCTGAAAGCATCTCGAGTCATCCAGTCCAATGTTCTACTCAAAGCATGACCTACTACCCACACTAGAGCAGATCAGCCTTGAACTTATCACCAAAGATTGAGATTCTGCAACCTCATTGTGTGAAACATGGTCCAGGGCTGCAATACACTCCTGGCAAGAAGGAACATTGAAGACTTCTTGCAACACCTAATGAATTTAAAGCAACTTCCCTAACATTGAAGTTACACGAAGGACACATCCCAAATTACCGCCCGAGTCTAAAGAAAAAAAAATACAAAAAGGGAGAAAAAAATCCCACTCATTAATTTAAAAAAACTGCCAGCTCTGAATCTACATAAAGTGAGAAACAAAAAGGCATCCTAACACACACAGGAAGCATGCGAATGACTAACTTTCAAGGTCTATCTTTGAGCACTACTACTCCTACAATTGCTAAAGCCATGAGTGCAGTTTACAGGAGAATTATACCAGAGAGCATTTTCACTGCTCAGCAAGCTGCTTTACATATTTACAAAACACCTCCCAACAGTGCAGTATTTTTCAATTAATTCCCCACCGAAATACTTAAAATTACTAACGGCACAAAAAGTTCTATGTTAGCACTCAGAGTCTTCACATGAAAAAGCTGAAACCCACATCTACTTCATTCAGTTTTATGAAAGCCAAGTAAAGCCATACAGAAGCATGCAATCTCAATAGTAATGTAGTATCTCATGCCCACTTACATTGGAGTTGGCGAAAATTGAATTTGAGTTGGCTACAGAATATTCTGCATTAGTCAAGTCTTCATTGCTCTGGCAAAAGATAAAAATCGTGTTTAGAACTAAGCTTCATTGAGTGTGTTATCTATGTCTAACACATAGCAATGCTACTTACAGATTTACTACTAGGTCCATGTAGAAAATAATTCAGCGCTTGTGGGTCCCTGAAGGGGAAAAAAAAAAAGAAGTTAACACTTTTTCGAAGTCCTTTTTACTAATGAGACTAATTTAACTAAGCCACATACTGTACTCATATAAATCAGGTTTCTAGTAAAAACACATCTTTCATTGAATCCAATGCAAAGCTGAAAGTTTATATCATCTGGGAATCTGTGTTTCTCTACCAGCACAACTTCCAGATGCTGATCATAGCTGCTGCCATATTGAAGGCATTTCAAGCAAATAAACTATGTCGATCACAATATTATAGTTGCACTCTACTGTATTTCCCTTTATGAGGATAATACTCATATTCTCTTGAAAAACATGATATTATATGACAGCACACAGTACAAAACCTAAGGAATATACTACCACCAAATAACTTGAGAACTAAAACAGGTACCACCTCTTCTATAGCTAAACTGTAATGCCTTGTTTAGCTAGCATCTAATGATAGAATATGTACAAACCTGATTCTTTGACAGGCTTTCTGGCACCTTTAACACAAGTTAATAAAAATTTATGACTGCCAGAGTAACAGTCCCCTCATGAAGAAAAAGTGGCATCTTTTCCAAGTGAAACCAACCATAGAAATAATTGACTAAATATTATGAATTTCAATGTATTTAACTTAGCACTAGCAGTAAATAGAACTCATTAAATATGTAATCTGACAGAATGAGTGTCAGAAATTCAAACAAATATAATTACATTAATTTAGCTGTACCTACAGACCAAGTAAAAAGAATAAAAGGCTGTGTTACATGGGATTATTCTAACATAACAACTATACAGCATTTCCTTTAGCATAAAGAGTAAACTGACATGGATTTCTTTGATTTTTAAAACATGTTTATTGATTCACAAGTAATAATAAAACATTTTTTAGAAACAGGAGATTATGATGTAAAAAAGCAGTAATTAAAAATGTATCCTTCTTGCTTAATGGTCCTAGAAAATAAAGAGGCATAAAGTGAAAGATCTTTCAGGTTCACAACTACTCTCCTAAAAGGACAAACACACCTCTTCTCTTTTTTTCTTCTAAAAAACAAACTGTGTTCATGAGCTTACAAAAGACATGTTAGACAATACTTGGCAGGGACTTTATGGTACTATTATGCTTACAATATTGAAGTGATTACATGTATTTTATAATAAAAATGTCATTTTCATAGTAGATTTCACTGAATTTCAAAATTAAGGAGCACAGAATTAATGATCTCGTATAGGGTTCTATTATCATCATGAATTTTATCAGTAAAATAACCAGGCCATTTAATACTAATTACCCTATCTTTCAACAGCAAAAAATGCAATTAAAACTTAAGAACACTTTATCACCTTAAACATTGTCTCTAGTAAGGAAGGAATTTTAAACAGCACTTACCAAATCACAGATCAGATGAAGAAAAATAGTTTTCTGTTCTTCTAGATACTTAAGACAATAATTGCTGCCAGCAGCAACAAGAACACTAATTTTTCACAACACTCATCTGTATAGAGAGCACTTCATTTTCTGGACCACCTGTGATCTTGTAGCAGGATCCTCATGATTCATGCTCATGAGAGGGCACTTAATTGTCCCATGACCATCTTTATGTTCCAGGCAGGAAGTGTTTTCACATGGCCACAACCAGTAACCTCACACAACAGTTACTTCACAGAATGGAACTGAGCCTTTACTACAGCATCCAGAGCAGCCCTCCAACTACAGCAGCCACTGTGGGGGAGTTTGGTCTTTCTGAAGTTAAAGCTCTCACTGGTTTCACTGGAAGTTTTCAGGTGTGTGAGAAAGGTAAAAAGCCTATTACTTCCTACACTTAAGATTCTAAAAAATCTTGTATGAACTGGGGATGATCTTTTAGCAGTATGAGACTGATGTCAGTCTCATTTCTAGCACTGTTTGAACCAAGTACTGAGCATGAAAAGCTCAATTCTCCTCTTGTGTTTTATATGCATTTATGGCATATTATCTGTTCTCAAATACTGATACAAATGGTAGCGAAAGGAAGGCATCTTCTCACATACACAATCCACACAGAACTTGCTCATGCTTCAGCTATCCTAATTATTTTTGGAGATTGCTATAGAGAATTATAAAACTTCATAAAAATCTGCTATGGAAATAAGGAGGAGGAGGGGCAAAAAAACCACCCCAACAACCCACATGAGAATTCAAAATCCTTGATTTTATTAAAATTGTCCCTTGACCTTTCACCAGAATGCTGGTAAATTCTTGTTTCTTGTGAATATACAACAGTACAGAGAGCTATTCTTTTTTCTAACATTTAGATTCAAATGTGTATTATTAGTAGAAATTAAATCTTCAAGTATTTATAATTTTTTAAAAAATTACTTTTCCCTTTAAATACAAGCATTGTATTAATGAATTATCTATTTCCACATGGAAGATGTGAAGCATGTCTGCTCATTTCATTGCAAGTCACCTCATCTTTAGACAATATTGAGACAAAATCACCTT